>JAYMFT010182140.1:0-12033 GCA_038088735.1 Panulirus argus
GGCCACACAATAATCATGTGACGCAGCAGCTTCCCGAGTATTCCGTGGTCTAGCTAGTGGTGGGGGCACACAAGCAGTCAGCTCTTGGGAGCAAAAGCCAAAGTAATACCTATAGAAAAGGGAAGGTGAACCAACATTGCGGCATAGGGCAAGGGGATCAAGTTTGGAAGTTACCCTGGGACAGTTTATAAGTCAGACTGCTTTCGACTCAACTCTGTCAAGTAATGAAACAGAGCTAGAACCACCCCAAATGTGAGAGCAGTACTCAATACAAGGAAGAATCAATCCCGTGTATAAACGGAAAAACTGTTCAGAAGAGAAGTTTCGACATCTAAACATGACACCCACTTTCTTAGAGGCAGACTTAGCTATTCCCATAATATGGGCCGATGGCCACACAATAATCATGTAACGCAGGAGCTTGCCGAGAATTGCGTGGTCTAGCTAGTGGTGGGGGAACACAAGCAGTCAGCTCTTGGGAGCAAAAGCCAAAGTAATACCTATAGAAAAGGGAAAGTAAACCAACATTACGGCATAGGGCAAGGGGATCAAGTTTGGAAGTTACCCTAGGACAGTGTATAAGTCAGACCGCTTTCGACTCAACTCTGTCAAGTAATGAAACAGAGCTAGAACCACCCCAAATGTGAGAGCAGGACTCAATACAAGAATCAATCAATCCCGTGTATAAACGGAACAAATGTTCAGAAGAGAAGTTTCGACATCTAAACAGGACACCCACTTTCTTAGAGGCAGACTTAGCTATTCCCATAATGTGGGGTTTCTAAAAAAGAGTGAATGTTATAAGAATACCAAGTAAGTTCACCGAGTCAAGAGGTGGAGTTACATAACCGTCAAAGGAGATACGAAAATTGTGAGTTTTCGATTGAGATATGGGTAGAAATTGGGTCTTGGAGGCATTAAACTTAAGATTTTGTGTATCTCACTGACTTATCCTGTCCAAATCTGAGTTTATTGAGGAAGCTGTGTCAAGACGAAATGCACATCGAGTGAGAGAAGAGGGAGCCGAATTGAAGGATGTGGATGAATGCAATGTTGAGTCGTCACAGTATGAGTGTATTGGATTGTTTGTGGAGGAGAGGAAATCGTTGAAAATAAGGAGAAAAAGTGTAGGAGATAGGATAGAACTTTGAGGGACACCGTTGTTGATGGAGAAAAGGGGAGATGTAAATCCACCAACAACCCTTTAAAGAGATAGATCGACCAGAGAGGAAGCTAGATATCAAGGAGCAAAGTGAGGGAGGGAAGCCAAAACAGGGAAGCTTAGAGATGAGACCCCGATGCCAAACCCTGTCGAAAGCCTTAGATATATCAAGGGCAACTACATATGACTCCTCAAAACCTTTCAGGGATGATGACCAAACATTAGTAAGATAGGAAAGAATATCAGCAGTGGATCTCGCCTTACGGAAGCCATACTGGTGATCAGAGAGGTGTTTAAGGATATGGGAGTTGAGAAGGGATTCAAATAATTTGGAGATGGTAGAAGTCAAAGCAACAGGACGATAGTTTGAGGGGTCAGAACGATCATCCTTCTTAGGGAAGGGATGTATCAAAGCATGTTTCCAAGAAGAAGGAAAGGTTTTGGTTTTCAAACAGAAGCAGAACAGACGAGCAAGCACAGGTGCCAAGTTCAGAGGCACACTCTTCAAGTACATGGGGATGGATGCCATTAGGACCATAAACTGTGCTTGTTTCCACAGAAAGAAGTACCTTTTGGACAGTCCAAAAAGAGATTACGGGAAAAGGCATAGGATCAGTAAGAAGTGCATCAGTGGGTGAAAGAATGTTAGAGTCATCCAAGGTGTTGTTATAGGAGAAACGGCAACGAAAGAGAGTTGCTTTGTCTATGGGAGAGACAGTTATAGTACCGTCAGAGCGGATAAGTGAAGGGAAGGTAGAGCGACAGAAGTTGTTAGAGATGCCCTTAGTTAAAGACCAGAAAGACCTATAAGTGGATGACGAGGAGAGGTTATCGCACTTACTTTGAATAAAGGTACACTTCACTACACGGATAACATGCTTGCAGCGATTACGGGCAGTGAAAAAACCGAATGGGAGTCAGAGGTAGGAGAGTTTTTCCAAGCCCTATATGATATGCCTGATCCCTTGCCTGAATAGCCTTAGAACAGGAACGGATGAACCATGGACTGGATGAAGTGGTCGTCTTGGAGAAGAGGGAATAAATGCTTCCATTTCCGCAAGAATAACCTCTGCTATACGTTTGGCGGAGACAGAAGCATCACGTAAGAGACAGTAATCTACCCAAGGAAAGTTAGAAAAGAAGTTAAGTAAGTCATTCCAGTCAGCTTTGTTCAGGTGCCAGTATTTACGCTTGGAAGGGGCTGCTGGAGGGGGAAGTGCCGTTAGACTAGATACATTTAAGAGAGTGTGATCAGATGAACCAAGTGGGGGCGAGATTGTGTATTTACAGCGGGATGAAGCAAATGTGAAAAACAATCCAGAATTTTGAGAGAGTGGTCACAGCGGTCAGGAATGTGGGTAGGGTGGGAGACAATTTGCTCTAAATAATTGAGAATGAAGAACAGGAGGGCTTCAATCCCTCCGCTATCCGAATGGGAGGAATTCAACCATTCCCTATGGTGAACGTTAAAATACCCGAGGTAGAAGATCTAGGCTTGCGGGTAAGAAGATATCACAGTCTCATGGCAGGAGTTTAGATAGTCTAAGAAGGATATAAAATTCGTAGAAATAGGAGAGCAATAGGCGAAACAGAGGAAGAGTGTGGAAGTAGGGAGACAGACCTTTACCACATAATATCAAAGTTTGGGGACTCAAGGTCCTTGAGGCGTGCAACAGGTGTGTTTATGTTGGAATAAGCACAAACACCGCCTTTAAAACGGAATCGTGAGTGGAGGTTATAGTTGGATATGAAAAAGGGACTAGTGAGAACATCATTAGACAACTGTGTCTCAGACAGAAGTAAGATATTAGGAGAGGTATTAGACAGATGGTGTTCAACTGAGGAGAGGTTACTAGAGAGAATACGAATGTTGGTATAGTGAATAGAGAAAGAGGAAGGTCTCACAGAGAAGGGAAAGTCATTGGTGCTGCCGGGTCGCTTGTCATGTTCAAGGTGGGGGGGGGATGGGGATGGGGGTTCTGGTCACGAATAGTATGACATATTCAGGGTAGGAGATGATAGCTGTGGTCCTCAGGGGCATGATATTTTAAAGGCAGGTGGTATGGATGTAGTCCTGAGTGGCATGACATGTTCAAAGTAGGGATATGGATCTTGTCTTGAGTGGCATGAAATGTTCAAGGGAGGAATGGATATGTCCTGAGTGCCATGACATGTCCGAGATAGGAGGGATGCATCCAGTCATGAGTGGCATGACATGATCGAAGTAAGAGGGATAGATCTAGTCCTGAGTGGCTTGACATGTTCAAGGTAGGGAGATGAATCTGGCCTTGAGTGGCATGACTCGTTCAAAGTAAGGAGGATGGATCGGGTCCTGAGTGGCATGATATGTTTGAAGAGTCGGAATGAATCTAATCCTGAGTGGCATGACGTGCTCAAGGATAAAATGGATTTGGTCCTGAGTAGCAGAACATGTTCATGGTGGGGGGGGGGGATGGAACTGGTCCTGAGTTGTAAGGTATGTTCTAGAGAGTGTGAATGGATTTGGTCTTGAATGGCATGACATGTTCAAGGGGATGGGTCAGTGTCCTAATGGCATGACATGTTTAAGGTACGAGGCGATGGATCTGGTAACGAGTGGCATGACATGATCAAGGTAGGGGGATACATCTGTTACCGACTGGCATAACATGGCATGACATTTTGGTAGGAGGGAATGGATGTATTCTCGATTGGCGTTGTATATTCAAGGTAGGAGATTGATCTGGTCTTGAATGGCATGATATGTGTAAGGCAGGGGGTACGGATGTGGTCCTGAATGGCATGATATGTTCAAGGAAGTGGGTGAATCTTTTCATGATTGACATGACATGTTCAACGTAGGTGGATGGATCAGATCCTGAGTAACATGAAATGTTCAAGGTTAGGGGATGGATATGGTCCTGAGTTGCATGACATGTTCAAAGTGGTGAAATGGATCTGGTCCAAGTGGCATGATGTGTTCAAGGTAAGGGGGTTGGATCTTCCCCTGAGTGTTGTGATATGTTGAAGGTCGGGGGAAAGATCTGGTCCTGAGTGGCATGACATGTTAAGGTAGGAGGGATGGATTTGGCCTTGAGTGGCATGACAGGTTCAAAGTAAGGGGATCCATCTGGTCTCGAATGGCAAGACATGTTCAAGGAAGGGGATGCATCTGGTCTTGAGTGGAATGACACGTTCAAGGGGGATGTATCTTTTCCTAAGTGCCATGACATGCTCAAGGTAGGAAATGGATCTGATCGTGAGTGGCTTGACTTGTTCAAGATGTAGGGATGCAGCTGGTCTCCATTTGCATGTCATGAAGAAGGTAGCAGGCGATGAATCTGGCCACGAATGGCATGACATGTTCAGGGTAGGAAGGATACATCTGGTCTTGAGTAGCATGACGTGTTAAAGGTAGGGGTGATGTGTCTGGTCGTGAGAGGCAGACATGTTCAAGGAAGAGTGGCATGACTTGTTCAAGGAAAGGGGATGGATCTGGTTCTGAGTGGCATGACATGTTCAAGGGGGATGGATTTGGTCTTGAGTGGCATGACATGTTCAAAGGGGTGGGGGATGGATCTAGTCCTGAGTGGCACGACATGTTCAAGGTAGGGGAGGATGGATCTGATCCTGAGTGGTATGACATGTTCAAGATGTGGGGATGCATCTGGATCAGAGTAGCATGACATGTTCAGTGTATGAGGGGATGGACCTGTATCCGAGTGGTATGACATATTCAGTGTATGGTGGATGGATCTGGTCCTGAGTGGCATGACATGTTCAAGATAGGGGGGATGGATCTGGTCCCTGAGTGGCATGACATGTTTAAGGTAGGAGTGGAAGGACCTAGCCCGAGTGGCATTGACATATTCAAGGTAGGGGGCGATAAATCTTGAGTGGCATGACATGTTCAAGGTAGGGTGGATTCATCTGCTCATTAGTGGCATGACATTTACAGGGTAAGGGTGAAGTATCTGGTCCTGAGAGGCATGACACGTTCATGATAGGGAATGGACTTGTCCTTTGTGGCACGACATGTTCAAAGGGATAGATCGGGTCCTGAGTGGCATAACATGTTCAAAACAGGAGGGAATGAATCTGGTTCTGAATAGCGTAACATGTCAAGGAGGATGTATCTGGTCCCGAGTGGCATGGCATGTCAAGGGGGGATGTATCGGGTCCTTAGTGACATGACATATTCATGTGTATGGATTTGTTCCTGTGTGGCATGACATGTTCAAGGCGGGGGCGGATCTCATCCTGACTGGCATGGTACGTTCAAGGTAGGGGGATGGATCTGGTCCCGAGTGGCATGACATGTTCAAGAGGGGATGGATCTGTTCCTGAGTGGGATGGCATTTCAAAGAGGGAATTGATATGGTCCTGAGTGGCGTGGCTTCTTCAAGGAAGGGAAGATGGCTCTGGTCCTGAATTGCATGACTTTTTCAAGGTAAGGGGGTGAATCTGGTTCCAAATGGCAAGACTTGTTTAAGGAAGGAGCGTTGGATATGGTCCTGAGTGGCATGATATATTCAAGGTAATGGGGATTGATCTTGTCTCGAGTGGCATGATGTCTTCACGGTAGGGGTATAGAGCTGGTTCTGAGTGGCATGTCCTGTTGAAGGTAGGAAGGGATGGATCTGGTCCTGAGTGGCATGACATGTTCAAGGTAAAAGGGATGGATCTGGTCTTAAATGGCTTGACATGTTCGTGGTCGGAGGGAATGGATCTAGTCCAGTGTGGCTTAACATGTTCAGGGTATGAAGCGATGGATCTCGTCCTGAATGGCATGACATATTAAAGCTATGGGGGATGGGTCTTTCCCCGTGTGGCATGACGTGTTCAAGGTAGGGGAATGAATCTGGTCCCGAGTGACATGCCATGTTCAAGGTAGGAGGGGATGGATTTGTTCCTTTGTGGCATGACATGTTTAAGGTAGTGGTAATGCCTCTGACTCTTGAATGGCATGACTTTTCAAGGTTAGGGTATGAATCTGGTCCTAAGTGGCATGGCATATTCAAGGTATGGGGGTGTTGGATCTGATCCTGAGTTGGATTACATGTTCAAGGTAGGGGGGATGTATCAATTTACAAGTGGCATGACATGTTCAAGGAAGGAGAATGCATCTGGTCACGAGTTGTCGTGACATTTTCATGGTAGGGGGATGCATCTGGGCCTGAGTGGCATGATATTATTCATGGTTTGGGGGATGGATCTGATCCCGTATGGAATATCATGTTCAAGGGGGATAGATCTCTTCCTGAGTGGCATGACATGTTCAAGGGGGATGGGTCTGGTCCTGAGTGGCATGAAATGTTCAAGGGGCGTATTCCGGTCCTGAGTGGCATGACGTGTGTAATGGGGAATGAATCTCGTTCTAAGTGACATGACATGGTCAGGTAGGGGATAATTCTTGTCCTGAAAGATAGGGGGGAAGGGATTTGGTCCCGAGTGACATGAGTGGTATGACATGTTTATGGTAGGGGGGATGCATCTGGTTCTGAGTGGCATGATATGTTTAAGGTAGGGGGCATGCATCTGATCCTAGGTGGCTTGACTTGCTCCAGGTAGAGGGGATACTTCTGGTCCTGAGTGGTATGACATGTTCAAGGTATGGGGAATGAATATGGTCCTGAGTAGCACGACATGTTCACGGTAGGGAATCGATCCGGGCCTGAGTGGCATGACATGTTCAAGGTGGTGACGGATCAGTCCAAAGTCGCGTGACGTGTTCAAGGGGGGATGGATCTGGTTTTGAGTGGCATGACATGATCAAGGAGGGATGGATCTATCTCTGCCTGTATAGCATGACATTTTCACGAGAGGAATGGGTCTGGTCCTGAGACATATGACATTTTCAAGGAGGGGATGGATCTATTCCTCTGTGGTATGACATGTTCAAGGTAGGAGGTGGATCTCTTCCTGCTTGACACGACATGTTCAAGATAGGGTGGATGGATCTGGTTCTGATTGGCATGACGAGTCCATGGGAGGGGGGGGGGGGGATCTGGTCTTGATTGGCATAACATGTTCAAGGAGTCGGAATGGATCTGATCCTGAGTGGCATGATGGCATTACGTGTTCAAGAGGGGAATGGATTTGGTCCAGAGTAGCATGACATGTTCATGGTAGAGTGGAAGCATCTGGTCTTGAGTTATGTTGGCACGTTCTCGGTAGATGGGATGGACTTGGTCCTGAATAACATGACATGTTCAAGGGGGATGGGTCAACATCCTAGTGGCATGGCATGTTTAAGGTACGAGTGGATGGATCTGGTCCCGAATGTCGTGACATGTTTAAGGTAGGGGGGATGGGACTGGTCCTGAGTTGCATGACATTATGGTAGTAGTTAATGGGTCTGGTCTCGATTGGTATTATATATTCAAGGTAGGAGATGGATCTGGACCTGAATGGCATGACATGTTCAAGGTAGTGGGGATGAATATGGTCCCGGGTAGCATGATTTGTTTAAGGAAAGTTACGTTTAAGAAACTGGGAGTACTGTTTAGATGACGAAACATCTTTTTTTCTGAATAGTTGCTCTGTTTATACAAAGGATTGATCCACCCTTGTATGGATTATTGCCCTCACATCTGGGGTCGTTCTAGTAGTTCTGTAGGCATTACTTTGGCTTTTGCTCCCGAGAGCTGGCTGCTTGTGTGCCCCCACCACCGGCTAGACCACGCAATACTCGGCAAGTCACATGATTGCTGTGTGGCCTCTGGCAACTCAAGGGTAGGCCGTTTTGATAACTGTTTCTTTCTCTACATTTCGACGCCATGTTTTCGTTCTAAGAACCAACTTTTCGTCCTGTCACTGAGCCTTAGAGCCAATTTTCATCCTGTCTTTGGACTTAGAGCCAACTTTTTGTCCTGTTACTGGTCCTTAGAGCCAGCTTTTCGTCCTACCAGTGATCCTTAGAGACAAATTTTCGTTCTGCCGTTTGTCCCCAGAGCCAACCTTTCGTCCTACAACCGATCCTCAGAGCCGCCTTTTGCCCTGTCCCTGGTCCTTAGAATATCATTTTCGTCCTACGACTGGTCCTTAAAGCCAACTTTTCGTCAAACAGCTGGTCCCTAGAAGCAACTTCTCGTCTTGCCAGTGGTCTTTAGAGCCAGATTTTCGTCCTGTCACTGTTTTTTTTGTCAACTTTTCGTCCTGTTACTGGTCCTTAGGACCAACTTGTCCTGTCATTGGCCTTTAGAGCCAACTTTTTGTTTTACCAGTGGTCCTTAGAGCCAATTTTTTGTCCTGTCACTGGCTATTAGAGTCAACTTTTCGTCATGTCACTGGTCCTTAAAGGCAACTTTTCGTCTTACCACTGGCCCTTAGAGCAACCTTTTCGTCCTGTCACTGTTCTTTAGAGCCAGCTTATCGTCCTGTTAGTGGTCTTTAGAACCAACTTTTCGAGCAATCGCTGATCCTTAGAATCAATTTTTCGTCCTGCCACTCGTCCTTAGAGTCAACTTCTTCTGTCACTGGTCTTGATAAGCAACTTGCCTCGAGGCTTAGTATCTCCACGTTGAAACCTGACCCTCCAAAAGACATCTATAGTGACTGCCGGTCACAATCAGGGATATCATTATGTCTGTAGCCTTCTCTTTAATTACATTTTTTATGAGGTGTTTTAGGGAGGACCATATCCAGTTTAATAAGGTCACAATATTAATCCTTTTTTCTTCTTCAGGAGAATGTGTACTGGAAGACTCTTATACACAGAGACGTGATACGCAAGGAAGAAGGTTTGAGAAGAGAACAAATGTTTGTTAGTAATTAAGTTTTACTGTGTTTGAGCATCATTGTACAGAGACAGAGGAACATGATGGGCAGACCAGGGATATCTGTGCGGGAGCAGCGTGGGCTGTGGTACTTCCAGGGGCTGTGCACCTGTGGACGCGAGATATTACCTCTTGTCCTCCACAAGACAAAACTCTTTCAAAACTCTATCAAAGAGCACATCTTTAGGCTTTTGGAGGAAGACCATAAAGGTGAATCCCAAAAGCCATTAACTGATGCCAAAAAGGAGAGGTTGTACAAGAAGCAGTTTTATGAGTATCAAAGGCAGATTTTAGACGGCCGGACGCCCATGGAAGATATTACATTACTCTACACATTACTGCGTAATAGCAGGATCTGTGACCTAGCCACTGATGGCAGTGTGTGGACAAATGAATCCCAGGAGCTAGAGTATGGGATTCACTTCATCAAAGCTGAGCGTGACAAGTTGTGTCATGAGTCACTAGAACTGTCAGAACAAGAATTTAGTGAACGGATGTTACATCTGATGAACTTAGTGAAGGCAATGTTGCTTGAAGTTGGAAGACGATTTAAAGGGGACTTTAGCCAGCTATCCTCTAGAATCTGTCATAAGATCAAGACTATTCAGGAGACATATATTATCAACAACCTGGATCCTTCCAACGCAGAGCATTGGCAAAAGCTCAAGAATATTGAAAAACTACGTCGAGATCACGAAGAAAGAGATGCACTGGATGGGATTGTGAAGGAAATTACTAACACATATGAGGATCTCTGTCAGGTGCAGCCCGCCCCGTGGCTGCTACGGGGTGGCCACCAAACTAAACCACACGAGGTGTTTGTCTCCATGGAACTCCAACAAGATGACGCAATGCAGAACCTGGCTAGGAAGAGGGTTACCGTCACCTACGACCAGCTATTGACCGTCAGCAGACCAGATGGTACCAAACCCACACTGGTTATTGTCCATGGGGAAGGCGGGGCAGGGAAGTCTACCCTTATGAAGCTGTTTATGTATCACTGGTTGGAGAAAACCAATGAAATTAAAGGACTTTCTTCTGTTCCCCTTATATTATACACCGAGTGCAGAGACGCCACCATGGAAAGCCTAGATGACCTGCTCCAGCATTACTGCCCTAGCTCTACCTCACTCTATGGTTCTGATCGTTTGAAACAAATTGTCATGAGTCATTCATTAATCATCATAGTTGATGGCTATGATGAGATCAACCGGTCCTCCAAAATGCTCTTGAATGAAATCATAGCTTATAATGGTGACCATATTAGGGTTTTTGTCACAACGAGATCAATAAATGCAAGGGAGCTAGTAGCAGTAGCATCTGAAACGAAAAGAAAAATAGTTTTACAAGTCTTAGGAATTGACGAGGATCATCAGCCAGAATTCGTTACAAAACTTCTACAAGTTTTACTCGACAGCAACCAAAAGGTTCAGGAAGAGGCGGACAAATTGATGGATTATGTGCGTGGTATGACGGACGAGATGCGCACTTTATTACACAATCCTCTAAACTTAAGTTTAACTGTGCTTTTGTGGGTCGAGAGTCCTGAAAAGATGAACTCCTTAACCTCCATGACTGTGCTCTTCAAAACATTCCGTGAGTTAACTACGGGCAAAGTCACCGAGAGACTGATCAAGAGAGGTCTGACGACGTCTGAGGCACAAGAGATTTGCCAACAGTTCCTACAATATTTTGATGAGTTAGCTTATGAAACTCACTGCAGAGGAGAGTTTCAACTGAAAACTGAAACTATGAGGGAGCTCTGGAGAAAGCTTCTAGGTTTGAAACTCCCAGATGAAGCTGAGGAAGACCTGTTATCCACGTACTTCACAACGAAATTATCCAGAGAACAGTTGAGACTCACCAGGATATACAGCTTCCGCCATAGGTTAGAGCAGCAATACTCTTGTGCAAGTCACCTTGCTGTACTGGTCACTCAGCCAACACCAAATGTGACACTGACACAGTTACTAACACAAGCATACGAGGGTAACCCTCTTTTGGAAAATGAATCCAAAGAGGTGTTGATATTTCTCACCGGAATATTATATAAGAAAAATGTTTTGCCTGCATTTGCAACAGAGATCATTGATCTTGTGCATTTGGAGACTAGATATGATTACATAGTGATGGTAGAGGTTTTGCTCCATCATTTATCAGAATGTAATGCGGATGTCACCCTACTGCAAGCCGTGCGAGCGAAGCTGGATAACTACCACCAGGAAGGGAGACGTACCTGGCAGATCAACACTGGAAGGCACCTGTCCTCTCTCCCTCACTTGTTAACCTCAACCAGCGTTGAGGCACTCGAACTTGATATCCCTGAGACGCCAGCAAGTCTTTCTCATCTAAATCCCGTCCTGGAAGATGTTGTTCAAAAGAGAATTAAGGTACAACTGAGCCTTATATACAACCCCAACGAGAACGAAGAAAAAGATGATGGAGTATTAGCAATATTCTCTGGCAGTGCATTGCTGATGACGTTCGAGGGAAATGTCAGTGAAAATGGGGTGTTACTGCTGCCGGAGTCACTGCGGGAGCTGTGCCTCCAGGTCAGTCACCACTTTATACCACACCTCAACAGACGACTTCCTAGTCTCCACAACCTCTACCACCTGAGTGAGTATTATAACCTAAACTTAAATTCTATGGTCTTATTATATATGTGTCTTACATACTAGAAAATATATTCAGATTGGTTTGATTAAAGACAATGATGATGATAGTAATGATAGTGAGAAGACGAATAGGAAGTCCGGCCAAGAGTCAGTGGTCCAGGATATTCCACATTATCATAACTTAGAACTATTTAGGTAAATAATGACGTCTTTCACGGGGTAATCAAGCGGTTAACACTGGCAATCCAGGCGAAGAGATAGATGAACCTAAATACAAACTCTTACTCGACATACTGAGGCATGGTCAATGGCCGCCATCCAATCAGCACTCATTATTGCTATACCCAATCTTATCATTAGCTCATTACACACACACACACACACACACACACACACACACAGTGAATGTGAATAAGAGTAAGGTTATTAGGTTCAGCAGGGTTGAGGGAGGAGTTAATTGGGGAGTGAGTTTGAATGGGAAAAAATTGGAGGAAGT
>JAYMFT010182151.1:0-12032 GCA_038088735.1 Panulirus argus
GGGGGGGGGGGGGGGGGGGGGGGGGGGGGGGGGGGAGAGAGATGCCGGCGAGCACAAGGGCGGATGGGCGTGAGGAAAGGCGAGTAAATATATATACGAGGGCGAGTGTGCGGGTGTGACGACGGCAGAGGCAGCGGTACACAGAGACCACACCCGCCACACCCAAGGTCTCTTACACAACAATGATACACATCACACCTACACCCCTCCCCCCCCTCCCTCTGTACCCTCACTTGTCCAGAGGGGATTCCCCCCGATCACCATGATGACCTTACGCTTAATATATTTACACCTTACATTTACTAAACAGCCCGCGTACACCCTGGCGTTAAGCTTTGCACTTACACCCATCCGATTCCTCTACCAGGTTGCCTTGCTGATCCGTTGTTTCACCAGGATGTTGGAGGCCGCGAACCGCAGACCTAATAAGTTAACACCAAATCCAGGACTCAACACTGTGTCTTAGTCTTACAAGCTTCCAAAACAAAGAACTATTTTCATTTAGGTTGTCTTTAATAATGAAACCTTACAACTAACAAACACTCTAGTCTTAGCGGGTTGCATCTTACCACCAATGCCTCCAAGGCACCAATAAACACACCCTAAAAAGCTGGGTTTAGCTTGATGTCCCATCATCGCTGCCGCCGCTCTACCACTAGCACCAGAACTGCCCCTACACTGGTATTCGCAGCACTCACCTCTTCAGCTAACACTGTCTGGGAGGGTAATTTCACTATGACAGTCCCATGGCTCGTCCTTTGGCCGAGCTATAGAACTGTGACGGTGAAAATACCCTACCAGGCAGTGGTACCAAAGACAAGATAAACACCAGACCAAATAAATATTATGCCACTGTTTATGTGGTGATAGTGTTAGTGGTGCTGTGGGGGCAGAAGACCTCCAACCATCGTTAGGGTAAAAGAAAAGTAACGTGAGGTCCCAGACCGAGCTGAGGGGGCATAAGACTTCAAAAACCACAGGGAAGGGATAACAATTATCGGACTCTAACGAGCCATGCATGGGCCTCCACAGCTCGTCTAGCTCGTCGCCTAATTAGACGTGCGAGTTATTCACAATGACCTAATCATTCAAAACGCTACATAAAAATCAGATCATATCAATGTCGTTCTTTTTCGACAGGATAGTCTGAGCTTTAAATCATGATCCCAATATTCACTATGAAGTAATTTCCAGTATAAACTACGAATTACATTTCCAAAGTAAACTGCAAAATTATATCTATTTCCAGTGCATGTCACAAATTATAATTCATGGATAAAATATATAACATTTCTAAAATAATGACTCAAGTTATATTCCTCGCGTAAACTCAAGGCTAAACTGGCGATGTGCGAGTAAAGAAAACATCAAACATACCGGAGGACCAGTTTACCTTACAAGTTTATATAGTAGTACGGCAGGGACCATATGAACTCAAAGTAAACTTCATACTTACAGGAATATTACAAATTATTGTGTGTGTGTGCGTATGTGTGTGTTCATACCGTAACCATATCACACCATTCTATTTCTACAGAAATTCCTAACTCTATTTAAGTCATCAGAGTACAAGACTTTCCCACTCGCTGCTGCAACTTCTTACAATTACCCTCCCAACCACAGCGCGATTCTTATCGTAAGTGGGGAATAACCCAACCAAATTTAATAAACAAAAATACTGAGTTAAATCTGAAAACATAATTAATGATGTCATGCGAACGCGTTCCGTTAAGTGTCCGGCAACATGAATGTATGTACAGTTTGAATATAATGAATAAAATCGTAACCGACCAAGATCATGTTTTCTAAAAAAAGAAAAAAATATTTGAAGAAGAGGTTTGAAAATATCAGTTCAGATCCAGTCACGGCATATGTGGCCAAGATATGACCACCTCAAATAACAAACATCGCCTTGCACGTTTTAATGAGCAGTTTTGGCCGGGGTATCCCTCCCCCCCGCCTGCCCGCCATCCAAAGTTATACGACATAATGTGATGCGTCTGTAATCGTGAGGGATCACAGATGTCTGCTGGTGACGGGAGTCGATCAATGATGATTAATACCAGGGTCCTTGTCCTACCTCCCACACACACACCCACGCTACCGCTTGGACAGATGAGACTGAGTACCTTCCTACCTACGAAGAAGTTTTGCCATCTGTCCTGCTGGCTAATGTATTAGCCTTCATCGTGTATACCGCAGTCCTCCATCGTCACGCCCACTGCATATCTGTCACTCTGAAAGATTTCTGTATTTATTTCTAGACCGGATATCAAAGAGTCTATCTTTTCCGTCGAGCTCTCATATATAATTTTTTGCTTGGTATTCCAAGGGACTTTAGCACTCGTAATAACTCTGTTTCTTCCTTGTGGCGTTTTTTGGGTCAAAATCGTTTTCTTTGATCTCAGTTTCTTGCCATACACAGACTATCAGTCATTTTTTTTTTCTGGAACAATAAACTTCATTTTAATATTTCAGTATAACTCAGTACCATTCCTAGGACTTGGATTGCATAGTGTGATTTTTTTTCTCTCACTTCTTCCAGTTTTGATTATGACCATACAACACATTCGGTTTCAAGATTGCTTTATATATTCATCTTCACCAACTTTCTGTCTCTTGTGGTGAGACATCTCTCTATCACAGCACACGTTACTTGGCCCGCTACGATATTTTTGTTGTATTTAATGGTCTCCAAATTCCGTTTTTTCATTTACGAAATACTCCCAAGTGTTTCTTTCCCGTTACCCTATTGTATGGTATACATATTACGAATATTAAGTCTCCCAGTATGACAATTCTTACCTACCTGAGACGACATACTGCTTGAGGAGGCAAGGTTGGCGCTAAGAGCTTAATACGTAGCTTGCTTGGCTGATGACGCTCTTATCCTCGACTGCAACACTTTGACATGACAACACTACCAGACAAAACAAAGCCCTACAACAACACTACCATACTTCTTCACATGACAACATCTCTATACCATACCCCATGACACCACCACCATATCTTACCCTAGGAAAACACTACCATACATTACCCCACGACCTCACCACCATAACTTACCCCTTGACATGACCATACACTACCCCATTACACCACACCAGCAGCACATCAGTTTGCTACTAAACCCAATACACTCATAAAACCGCTACAACATCCAGGTAAACCACTACAGCATCCAGAACCGCTACATAGCCAAGGAAAACCACTATAATACCTAGGAGAACAGCTACAACAACCAAGAGAACCACCACAACTCCAAGGAGCCGCAAAAACACACATCTTCACCCAGAACCATCACAAAACCTAGGAAGACTACTACAACAAACAGGAGAACCACGACAATACCCAGGAAAACCACTACAACATCCAGAAAAACCACTACAATACTTAAGCACTACAACACTAATAACAGCAGTAACACCGAGGAGAAACGATATAACACAGAGCAGAACCACTATAACACTGAGAACAGATACAACATCCAAGAGAACTACCGTAATACCCAGGAGAACCACTGCGACACCTAGGAAAACCGCTACAACACCCAACAGAAGAGCTAGAACACTCAGAAAAACCGTTACAGCACCCAGATAAACCGCTACAAGACCCAAGAACACCGCTACAAAACTCAGACCAACAAGAACACCCACGAGAACCACTAAAACGCTCAGGAGAACCACTGCAACACCCAAAAGAACAGCAACAGCACCCATGAGAACCACCAAAACACTCAGGAGAACCACTACAACACCCAAGAAAACCGATGCAACACTCAGGAAAATCGATACAACACCCAGGAGAACCACTACAGCATCTACGAGAACGACTACAACACCCGGGAGAACCGCTACAACACCTAGGAGAACCACATACACACGTCAAACAAAGATGTGACTCTCCAATAAACTGTTCTCATGTAAGGTGTGCAAACATCGTTGGGGAACAATTTTCTTGTTGACCGCTAAATATCTTTATTGAGTGTTGCCGGACAACTAATATAAAGATATTCAAGCGACTTAAGGGAAGACCCTGCAGGGGGTGGGGGTGGGGGGTTCGTGGGGTGAGGGGGTGGTGGGCACCATCATGCGGGCCAAGCAGACCACAGGAGGGTGAGCGCGGGAAGGTCGGTCGGCCGGCCGGCGGAAGAGCAACCAGCTCGACCGTTGAGGAAGTGGGTGTCCGGCGGATGGTAGGGCGCGAGAGCGAGCAAGCGAGAGAGAGAGAGAGAGAGAGAGAGAGATAGCGGGTGGGTCTCGGCCAACGACCATTATGTCCAGTGTGGCACTTCCCGGTAGTGGCCTCCCTTAGGCCGGGAAGTGCCAATTGTTGCCCCTCCCTCCCTCCCTCCCTCTGCCTCCCTGTCTCTGCCTCCCTCGTCCCACTTGCCTCACCTACCTACCTACCTACCCATCCCTTCCTTACACCGCTTGCCTCATTTACCCCTAACTCACACCGTTTACCTTATCTTCCTACCCACCATCCTTGCCTCACTCTCAAGCTGATTGCCAACCTATCCATTCCTGCCTCATGCACACACTGCTTGCCTCGCCTAAACATACCTCACGCTGATGACCTCACTAGCCTAGCCCAGCTTCATTCGCAGTTTGCTTCATCCATCCCTACCTCATTTATATCGCCTGCTTCACCCACCCCTGCCTCACTCACGCCACTTACCGCATCTTACTCTGACTCACACCGTTTGCCTCACCTATCCCCATTTCACTCATCGCTTGCCTCAGTCCCATCACTTGCCTCATCTACCCCTATCGTACACCGCTAACCTCACCTATCCTAACCTAACCTACACCTGCCTCACCCTCTCCCCGTCTAACTCACATTGCTTGCTTCACCAACCGTTACCTTATTCACATGGCTCGCCTAACCTATCCCTGCCTCCCTCAAACGGCTTGCCTCACTCACACGGCTTGCCCCAACTACCCCTGCCTCACTCACACTGCTTGTCTCACCTACCCACCCCTGCCTTTCAACTCTTGTTTCACTTAACTCTGCGTCTCCTCACTTGCCTCACACCTTGTGATCTGCCCCATTCCACATCATAACCAACCATCTCAGCTCGCTATGAAACCTGAACGAAACACACGGATCCAGTGACTTCACTTGTCGGGAGCGAAAAACTGATTCATGTACGAGTTTGTCAGCAGTAGCCGCCGCCGGGAGTTCACAGTCCATAGATATTCAAAGAAAACTAAACTTGCAGTGAACAAGGTGTAACCTAACTTACGTGGAAGGATACCTATATCGGTGTTGACTGGTGGATCATTATGCCCCAGGGTCATTAAGGCCATGTCAGCATCAAGTTATAACCACCAGTCGAAAAATCGTCAACAACATCTTGTGTTTTATGACAAGTATAGTCTTGTAATGAGGTTTTCAGATCCGCTAAACTTTGGAGTTTAAATTCTGAGAACATCAGCATATTTCAATCTTGCATACAAATTCTAAGTTCTAAGTATGTGAAAGGAATCTAGGCATTTCAACAAATCAGTGATAATGATGATAATAATATAAATAATAACCAGTTTACAGAATAACATACATTTAAAGGTTGAGAGAAAGAGAGAGAGAAACAAATACAATGAAGATATCGGGTCTTTAATAAGGGAAAGCGTATCAAAATAGACTCTACACAAAATCTAAAAATTCTAAACTTGTCTGCATATTCTGAGGGTGTATAATACTCAACGTAGGTCAACAATATCTTACAAACACACACACACACACAAATCCGCTTTAACATTAAACAAGAGAAATGGGAAAAAACTGTGTTTCAACAAGGAATATATTAAATAACTGAAATATAGCACTGAAACATGGACTTGAAACATGCACAACGAAATCATGGATACTGAAAAGGACACAGCAGCTTGCAAAATGAAAAGGGGACAAATATACTGAAACATAGTAAATGAAACGGGTACTAGGACATGGACACTGAAACATAATACGTTAAGTGAAAGCTTTTTTTTATCACTACTTTCTGGAAAATAATTTGGCTTTATGACTGGAAACAAACATAGGCGGGAGACGAAGGTCTTGTATCATACCTTCATGGAGGTGAGGTGTCACATATCCCCTAGAACTTTAATTATCTCACATCATCCTTTGCGATGATCGGAGAATCCCATATCATCCGAAGTTGGGGTGAAAGGATCCCATATCATCCTTGGTGAGGGAGGAGGGGTGAGGGATCCCATATCATCTATGGGTGGGATGGGATATCCCGGATAATACCAAGCTGGGGGAGGTGGGGATGGGGGTCATATAACATCCCTAGTAGGGCGTGTGCGTTATCCAGTATGATCCCAAGATGCCTAACCTTAATGAAATAATATAAAGGTCACACTCGAGACTCACCCTTTGCCTTGGAGGGTGACATGGCGTCGTTGGAGCCCTCCGAGTCCTCGGCCTCGAACCGCCGTGCCATCTCGCACTCTGTAACACAAAGTACCTCATTAAGTTGCGAACACAACACAATTGGTTTTCAAAACTAAATAGAATTTCATGACACGCAAAATCATACAGGCACCTCCAATCTTATTTCCTAAAGCCTACTGAGCACTACGAGATGACCCGTGCCCAAGGGATGGTACGGCTGCAGAATAGACGGAAGGTTGGTAGGCCAAGTTGCAGTGTTTCCCCAAGGTGGCGCCCCGCCTGCACTGGTGGTGGTGGTAGTAGTGGTGATTGTGGACCATCCCTTATCACAAGGGAGATACGGACGTACAAGCCCCAACCACAACACTTGTATAAGAACTAGCATAGACGAGTTTAGTACTAACATCGCTCTACTCGGCTTTACAAGATCGGGCAAGAGACTGTGTTACGATCAAAACTAGGCTTTACAAGATCGGGTAAGAGACTATGTACCTTATAAGGTGGCTGACTAACACTGTCGATTCGATCCAAGATCTAGATTACTAAAAACAGCTTCGCGTACTCATGCTTAATAAACTACAACAAAGGCGACTGTAAAAAAAAAAAAAAAACCCTACCCATACAGTAAAAACAGACAATTGCAAGTATTAAAGTTACGGCATAAAACGGAGGGTAAATGCGATTAAAAGTACAACTTCGAGAATCTGCCCAAAACTGCGTCAAAACCTGAACACCTAGGCTTCTCCGCTATCTACGTGTAGATAGGACACCTCATGTATGACTCCTTGGCGTAAATACCATCTGTTTTTGAGAACTGTGACAATGCATCCAGCTTGCGGTGGGATACGAGGCCCCAAGGGGGGATACAGCCTCAACCTGTTTTGTCAATTAAGGACTGACGATGGTGACCTGATTCAAACTCACGTCATTAAGTTTACCTCAAACACATGACAGGCCACGGACAATTCCCTGGGTCCACATTCTGCACCAAGTCCAGTCGCATCTGCTATAAATAGGCGACACTATGCGCCGGCCGTCAGAGGCCAAGAAATTGACTGATTTTATTCATACACATACGGCCAGATGCGAAACCAAAACCACACGAATCTGCAGAAAAACTGACGTCCACAGAATCTTGCTTTAAAATTCTCAAACGACCAGTCACTCACGTGATCTCAGTTGATTTACTCTGAAATATTCAAGAAAAATAAAAGCACAAAACTCTCTAGGCTGTGAGACACACTAGCAGAGAAAAAGTACCCTGGATCTTGTTCACTATGAAACTATGTAATGCATGTAATATCAACCCACTATGGTCTGACTAAGACCCTTTGTGACCCCTGTAATTCTTTTGCGCTACCGCTCACAGGATGAGTATGGGGTGCACAATAAAATTGTCGGGGTTCCCGGCACAAATCAAATCAAATGGCTCAGTCCAGGATGGCGCCGCTCTGGCTCAGCCCTAGATGATTGCGCTTTGGCTAAGCCTGGGATGGTGGCGCTCTGGCTCAATCAAGGGCCTTGGCGTTGTGGCTCAGCCCAGAGTGGTGTGGCTTTGACTCAGCCCAAGGTGGTGACGCAATGGCTCAGCCCAGTGAGGCGGCGCTCTTGCTCGGCCCAGGATCTTGGCGTTGTGGCTCGGTCCATGGCGGTGGGGCGCTGGCTCAGCCCAGGGTGGTGTCGATCTTGCTCAGCCTTGAATGGTGGTGCTCTAGTTCAGTCCAGGGTGGTGGTGATCTGGCTCAGTCTAGGGTAATGTTGCTCTGCCTCAGACCAGGATTTTAAGTACTCTGCTTCACTCAAAGTGATGGCGCACTGCGTTAGTCCTAGGTGTTGGCGCTCTGCCTTGGCCCAGGGTAGCGTTGCTCTGGACTTGTTCAGAGAAGCAGCCACCAGCAGTGTAACTGGTGCATTCAAGCATGCATCAACAGTGTGCTTGATACAGACAACCAACTACAAGTTGTATAATGATGATGATAACCAAACCTGTCACATCTCTGCAAACATGATGGAAGTGTAATGGTTACAGCAATACTGCTCTTCTTACAGTCTGAATTCCGCCCACAAAAAACAGAGCAGAAAAATCATGAGTCCTGAACTATTTTCTTGGCGCTGGCCCTAGCCTCCTCTGCCAGGGGTCTAGCAAGATTCTCCTGCTCGCTCTAGCACTCCAGTATCTCGTGTGACTGCAACCCTCAGTGCCTCTCTCTCTCCTTCCTTACACACAACCGTCAGTGTTAATGGCTTGGTAATATTATATTTTCCTATTTCTCTCTGGTTCTGGTGTTGTAACTCTTACATTGCTCTAGGTCACGGGAAGAACACTTGGATTCCCATGCAGCACGAGTTATCGTCTCGATTTTTAGGTGTTGTTATGGCAAAAATTCTGTACACTTCGTTCCCCACCATAAACAAGGCTGCTGCTGACTTGGCTGGAGGCCAGAGGCCAGACCCGGCACCAGTGCACCAGCTGAGGGCCTACTGGGCGGCAGACGTCTGGCGGGGAGACATGCCGCCCTTCACCAGCCAGGGACCGGCACCATGACCAGCCTCGTTACGTAACGCGGCCCTGCTTGTGCCTCAGGTTCTTGACCTTTCCAAGAACACAGCAAGAAAACAGAAATTTCCAAGAAATTAGTGTTGGGAAAGTGGAAATATGGTAGACTTTGGATTTATAAGTTAAGAAGTTTACTACAAATAAGCGTTCAGAGAGACATGACAGCATATCAGTTGCAACATACACCCAGTTTCTCGACAGACATGACATCATCACAGTAATACAAGAACCACTGTGCTACCTTTAAAAACCAAACGTCATTTCACTTAGAGATTCATGTCAAATGGAGGTCAATTTTACGTTGTGTCATTCATGAACTTCGGACCTTCAAGCAGATAATCATTACTATCTGAAAAGAATCGTTCACATGAAACTAGCAGGTCTTTTCGGAACTCTTAAATTCTTGCAGCCGCTGTGACTCTTGTAGGCACGACCTCGGACATTCCTCCGTCACCCTGGCTGCCTCCGGTCTGTGCCAGATGCTGCCGCTTGTCTGGCTTCCTCGTGCTGGATTAATACGTCAAGGCGAAGAACTCGAGAATCCGTTCAACGCCTAGCATGATTCTTGTAAGCCACCCGTGTCTACAGCCCCCAGTTATACTCTGTACAACGCTCTTGTGTTCCTTATGTGATTCTATTACTGTGTTGGAAGATCTGTTTGGATAGAAAACAATCAGGGTATTGTTTTCGGAGTGCCATTAACATCCATAAAGGATTGTTTAGCTATCAATATAACCTACTAAACGTCAGAAATTGAAACAGGAGCAAACGCTATAATACTGACGGTAGCAAGATAACTACGGCACGAGAAGAGAGCCGCCTGTTACATGTGTCGACCGCAGAGTTAACTACGGCTGAAAACGGAACAATGAACGCAGGAAAGGTTCAGGCCGGGTAGTGTTACCACTGGCGACGAAGTTGGTCCTCACACTGCGGCTTCCTCTTGACCACAGCGGCACGACCCCTGAGCATGATGGAGGCGACCCTCACACGTGATGACCTGGCCTTTAACCTTAACCTCCGAAGGAGATTAAACTTCAAGTCATGTTGAAGCGTCGCACCACCGCGCTTGAGGCATGTACCCTCGTGCACTACTTGTAGCGGAACCATCCTGTATAATAGATACAAGACTTGCTATCCTTTTCTTCTACTGCTTTTAAGGGGTTTGCATCTTTGTTCTGTAGTCTTCAGACCAGACCACCTCGCTTGGATTATGGATCTGTGTTTATTTATGTAACTCTATGTGACTCTTCTATACAATAAGCGTAGACCATCCTGTAGAAGAGTTACAATTTTCTGGGTCATCTTGTATAGCACCAAACCCATGGACCATCCTGTACAACACTAAATACTCATGGACCACCCAGTATAATACATTACTCATGGACCATCCTGTACACTACCAGAAAGCAGACCAACATGAGACGGGCGTGGCTGGATGAGCGGAGAGGCGCGAGGCCAGCCTCGTCCCCCCCCCCTCCCCCCCACCTCCCCTCCCGTTGCGCTGTGACGTGATGGATGATTGACCGACGCGGCTGGGTATTGCTACGTCCACGTCACCAGGAACTCACGTCACATACCTGTCACCATGAGATCAAGTCACACGCCCGTCACCAGGAACTCACATCACGCACTCGTTCCTTAAACCCCCCACCCATCATAATATCATTGTCACGTGCTCTATGTCTAAAGAGGCAGAACGTACAAGAGGTTACCCGCTAGAGGTAAGGGGTGGGCCAAACTATACGGAAAGCGCTCAGGATTTTCCTACTGCTTTTAGAGAGAGAGAGAGAGAGAGAGAGAGAGAGAGAGAGAGAGAGAGAGAGTCCTTGCTACGCGTGAGAAGTGAGAAGACAAGATGACAGCAGGAGTCAAACGAGACTCTATGCCCTGCATCATCTCGTCCCTTCCTATGGTTGTCTCTGTTTTCCCTCGCCATATCTTTGATTCAGCAGCTGTTGGTTAAGCGGCAGAGTCCTCTGGGACCAGAGAGCACAGCAATGAAGACTTTTGCCTTATTGACTGGTAACATAACCTCTTACGCGCTGCGGTAAGACCCTTGAGCACGACGATAGGGGCCACTGACCAAGACAGCAGGACCCTTGAGCACGACGGTGGGGCCCTTGAGCATTTTGGTAGGGCCCTTGAGCATTTTGGTAGGGCCCTTGAGCAGGACAGTGTAACTTTAAGCACGGCGATATGACTCTCCGAGTGTGATGGCAAGGCCGTGGACCTATCCCATTGGTCCTACCGCCGTGATCAAGGGTCGTACCTTCGTTATAAAGCGGTTAGTGATGCATGGTAACACTTGAGTCACCACAAGTTGCATAGACATAAGTTTGCCCTCGTAATTCATTCACTGCCTGAGGCTGTGGTCGCAAAATTTCACTTGGAACTAACTTTTATGACATGCACTGTTGACGGGTCATAGCGATACATTTCCTAGAATTCTTATAGTTTGTTTCTCTGACATATTCCTCCATTTTTTGTTGTTTTAAAACCAACTTTGCCTCTCAAAGTTCACATATAATTTCTTAGCGTTCACAAAAGGAAACCACACATCTTCTGTTAAGCCAAGCGAAAAACAGTTCTTAAACTGTATTCAGTAAACCTAGAGTAACAGTTTATGAAACTGAGGTTGGCAAGGCTTTCACGTCAAACTGCGAGATGAGAAAGTGTTACAATCTTGGGCTCAATTACATTATGACAATAAGGATATTACAGAACAGAAATGTAATCAAGTCTAAGTTTCACGGAAATGATTGCAGCGTTTTCTTAAGCACTAGGTGGCCTAGTGACAGCGCGTCCGTCTCTTACAATACGGGTGGAAATTTGAGCCCCGCTGGCGGAGGAGTTGGCTAGGCTCTTGGATGTGCGCATGTTATGTACTCTCTCTCTCTCTCTCTCTCTCTCTCTCTCTCTCTCTCTCTCTCTCTCTATCTATCTATCTATATCTATATATATATATATATATATATATATATATATATCCAGCAGAACCTTCACTTCACCGTGAAGAAAATGTCCTCGTTCACCACACTGGAAAGAGAAAATAAGAACAGTAAGTACT
>JAYMFT010182162.1:0-12032 GCA_038088735.1 Panulirus argus
TCTATATATATATATATATATATATATATATATATATATATATATATATATATAATCAAAAATAAGACATAGAAGAAAGAGAGATCATTCTACTTTCTCCTCACAGATAAATGCTAACCTTGCCTTCCTGGCAAAATTTTGCTGTAGGTACTCATGGGTTAGTAGGCAGGGTATCACCATTCTCTCACAGCAGCATTTCCATGGCAATCATGGCCAACCAAATCATAAGCTGCATTTATGCCAAAATATAAACTCAAACATTTTCATTTCAGATTACTGAAGACAGATCACACAACATACAATGAAGGGCACTAAAACTTAATTGCAACCAACTTCTGAAGAATGAACTGCAAACTTGCCTCCCTGTTGGTATTACGCATAGTGTCCCATGTCCATCTACATTCTGGCCGTCGCCCACATGCTTCCCAAAGATCAAAAACACTTGAAGGGAGCAGACCTTCAGTAACCTGAAAAATAATTTTCATCACCAACACAATACAAAAAACAATTCAAATGAAATATATACTACACTTAATACTGAATTTTACAAAAAATGCTTCTATGTCCTATGTATATTTACTCCCAGATCAATTCTAAATGTTTATGGGGATGGACTGTAAAGTAGTTCATTATCTCATCATAATTGAACAAATGACTTAAAACATAAAATCTGTGACTAACTAGTTTCCCGAATTATTCTAAAACACTACATTCAAACTACATATATTCCTTCTGAAAGAATTCACACAATCAACAACCACAGAGGTAGATCAGCCAGAGAGGAAGATAGATATGAGGGATTAAAGTGAGGGAGAAAAGCCAAAGGAGTGGAGCTTAGAGATGAGACCCCGATGTCACACCAAGCCATATTGGTGATCAGAGAGAAAACTGTGAGATTCAAGAAGTCTAAGGATATGAAAGATGAGGAGGGTCTCAAAGACTTTGGAAATGGTAGATGTCAAAGGAACAGGATGATGGTTACAGAGGTTAGAACTGTCACCCATTTTAGGGATTGGATGTAATGCCTTCCAGAGGGTGTTCAAAAGCTTTTCAACACTTGGGACCAAAGCCCATTATCCTCTAACAATTACATGGACATGTACAAACTAAATGCCAAACCACAATTAAACACTGCTCCTCTCACTGTCAGTCAGGGTAAACGTGTTTTCTATCTATGTTATGTTTCTGAATGATAAGCATAATATGGCTAATGAAATTCAACTCAAACAAATACATGGCAATGAGAATAGGATGCAGTGAAACAAGGCCTCAATATGAATACTATCTTGCAGGATCTAAGCTGCAGGTATCTCTATATGAGATGGATTCTTTTCTCTCTCTTTTTCATACATGCTCACCATTTCATGTGAGAAAAGTAGCATCAAGAATAGACGCTGAGCCTTTGGGAGAAAATTCATCGCTTGGGTCCTTGCTCTGTTCCTTCTTTTGCAAAGTAATACAGGAACAGAGGACTTCCAGCCACCCTCTTCCACCTTTATTAGTCACCTTTAACAAAATACAGGGAATATGTGGGCAGTATTCTTTTTCCCCTATCCCCAGGGAACTATTTTACCCAGTAATCTTGCAACTTTGCTATGAGAACTGCATACTTGCCTCTAGTGCAAAACATAACAATGAACACAGTGATGAAGTTAAATAATCACCTGATAATAATAATAATAACAAAATAAATTCGATTGATAAATTCATCACTTATAAAAAACAAAAAACAAAGACAATTTACTTGAAGCATTTGTCTTCACATATGCTAAAAAATTTTTCATTCAAAATAAAAGATACCATCCATGAATTAAAACAATGAAATCTTACCTCTTTGTCTCGTAGATTCAAATCTCCTCCAAAAATTGTAGTTACATTTGAGGAACTTGACTGCATTTTCCTAATTCCAATCTTAAGTTGTTCTAAACGTTCCTTAGAATGCTCTGCTGTACTTTCTAGATGGGTGTTCAACAAGTTCAGTTTGACATCTCCTATGTGGGCCTGAATAATAAAGGCAGATGTATTCAGTTAATAATAAAAATACAGAGGAATGACTACCTACCATGTTTGTACTGTACATTATATCCATGAGATACAACACTAAAAAATTACACTATTAAAGAAAGTTATATTAACATGGGGCAACATTTCTTCAGTAATACAGTTATAAACTGTCATCAGCTACAGTTAAATTAAAGGCTATCGGTAACTTTACAACATGGCTAAACAAATGTATAAATGAAAAACTAAGAGTTAAAGAGAAAATAATAGTTCACAGTGAGTCTTTTCAAGACTGTTATTATAGGAGGCACTTCCTTTACCATTTCCTTTTTTTCTTTAGAGACTTGAACACACTGAAATGCATTAAAAAAGGTTAAAATACTTTAACAAACATAAATATCACTCATTAAAATGGATAAATTTCCTTTGGAGGGCTTGAAAAAAAGTACATGACCACAGAAATCATATATGATACTGTGCAAACACCAGAATGTGCTTCTATTGGGATACAGATGTAGATTTATTTTGGGAGTGGTTATGGGATAAATATCTGAAATTATTAACCTATGCTCTCATTAGAAACTATTTGATGACTAAAATACCCTTAAAATACCCTCATCATATCAGAATCTCAATCCCTTATCCAGAATAGGGAGAACATTTTGAAAAATAATATCCTTTATAAAGCTATTTACTACTGCTCTACACAAAGGGTGATAATGATTCTTTTCTGCAGATGTCATGAAGACAAAGGCAACTGTTCCAAAATCAAATCTTTTCCCCTACAAACACTACTTTTCTATGGCATGCAAAATTATGTCTACCAACCAAATCAAACAACATGTATAATTTCAACTAAATGTTGTTCGCAGTTTTGACTAATGTAAAAGCAAAAAATATACCAACCTCTACACACAGCAAGTTTCGGCCCATGACTGAGTTTGCAAAAGGTACTATGGTTTTTCCATCAAAATAAACTGTAGTGCGACGGAGAAGTATGGCAGTAAAGTATTCTATCGTACCTCCCACAATGAATGCAAACTGCGGTAGGAGGCCCTCAAGGTAGCTATATGTCTCTGGCACTAACTCTTGCAGAAAAACTATATCTACCATTTCCCTGGAAAGAAAAAGTTACTAAAGTATCTGCTATGTAAACCTACATATCTATTTTATCATCATTATCTCCATTCCCAATTCAGTGTGAAGGTTTCACATACACCTCTGAAATTATTAATACACATCATCAATACATACCCAGTGAAATATAATGAAACATGAAATTCCACATTTACCATTTCATTTTGCATACAAAGGTGATTCCTCAAAGTGAGACCACTAACACCATTTGCACCACCTATTTCCTATGCAAGATGCTTCCCTAACATACAATCTCTAATCCTTCCTTTGGCATCTTTATCCAAAATGTATCCAATTCTATTATCACACCAATCCAACTCTTCCATGGCATACTTCTCCTTACATCACAGACTGTACTACTGTATATATTCCTGACCAGCCTATACCATCCTAAATGTAACCCATGTGCCCTTCTAATGATTTCTTTACATTACACATCCTTCCCCTATTTTCATTCTCTACACTATCAATCCTCCCATGTACAAATATACTACACAAGTTATACATCTTTAGGACTCTATAACTTCTCCTGTCCTATATAAACCTGGTCTTTACTACATCAATATATCAGAAGCTTTTATATGCTATTTGCTTATATTTCTTCAATTCATCAAAGTTTTCCAGACAGCTCCAATGTTCTTCCTTGCATGATTACTCTCAATTTCACCTTTCCTACTCTCAACTTTAATATAATTAACTACTTGTGCAGCAATGAAAGAGAGTTCTATATTACTGGGGCTCTAACTCTCGAAGGTGGCAGTTGGTAGGCTGCCAACAACCAGGAAGGTCTATTACCAGAACTAACTGCCTGGGTATCAGGAGGGTTAAGATTTATTGCAGAGCTGAATAATTATGGTAAGAATCCTTTCTCGGAAGTAATGGTGAGTGCCACAACAGGATCTTTCGTCACTGACGTTTACAGAAAGCCCACCAACCAAGGTAAATGTATGAATGGAATAAGTGAATGCACTCAAAATTACAGGAGGAGTATCATTAGTGCAAACGTGAGGAAAGTAATGAAGGTGTGCTCAACCTGGCAACTTCTACACCAAGAACTTCAACATTTCCAACAAATGTTAATTAACAATGGATATTCAAATACTGAATCTGATACCACTGTGAACAACATGGTAGAGCAACATCTTGTGGCAAACAGACAACCTCAGTGTGACAGCATTAAAGTAAAGCGATTGATGAGGACAAAGATATCAGTCTGATAATATACTACAACAATCCAAAAACATGTTCGCTCATAATGGACAACAATATGGTAGGTCGCTCTGGAAGTTTGAACTGTACCGATGCAATATTGGGGACTGTTAGCCCCACCACATAAACTACATTGTACATACAACCTGCACCCTGAGCTGCTGCATCTCACTCCACTTACAAGAAGGTGAAATCAAATAACATAATGAACAAAAGCATGGAACAAGACTAATGCAGGATATCATAGTGAATAACACCATAATCGTTACTAGCTGCAGTGATCGGAGGAGACTACACATATTAGAAACCATTCACATTAGAGAAAAAGCAACATCCAGACAATCATGATCACCACCATACAGCTCTTTGATGGCCCGCCAATAGGGTGCAGACCTAATGCCTTTTAGGGTGGATGGGAAACATCATTGACTCAACACAAGCTACCAAGTCGGCCATTTCTGGACAGCAGAAACACAGTCCTGGATTACAAAGGTCAGAGAGAATCAGATGAGCCCAACCTGACCTCAGCTCTACATCCAGACAATGATGGTCTCATGTGACCCTACTTAGTGTATTTGGTGATGGACTTTCTACATTCCTACCTCAATTAATACTGTTCTTCTGCATTTTTCAACTGTAAGTTTTTCTATATTTCTGTTTCCATATGCTGTATTTAGATTGTAACTCATACTACCCTTCATGATATTGTTAATCTGTCTCACTTTTAGTGTTTTCCCTTACCTTTATATTATATGTGCTGCGTTTTTCCGAGTGTTTTTTTTATACTGTTTTACATATCTTATCAAAGTTTTATGATGCAGATTTTGTCATTCTGTAAACTCCTGAGGATGCCTCTGTGAAGGCAAAAGCTTGATTGAAATAAATGGATAACTATGGACAACTGATGTTTGAGCACCCACCTAATGGTAGAATAATACTGAGAAAATTAAAGAACATATGAAAGAAGATTAATAACTCTAAATATGCTGTCATATTCAATTCTATGTGCATTAAAGAAAACCTGCTCCCAGCCTCTATCCATTCCTGGCACCAGCTCATCCAACAGGAAACAGCACTGCCACCCCCTGTGTCAGCAAGGTAGCGCCAGGAAAGACAAAAAAAGGCCACATTCACCCACACTCAGTCTCAAGCTGTCATGTGTAATGCAACGAAACCACAACTTCCTATCCACAACCAGACCCCACACACCTTTCCATGGTTTACCCCAGATGCTTCACATGCCCTGGTTCAGTCCAATGACAGTACGTCAACCCCAGTATACCACATCGTTCCATTTCACTCTACTCCATGCACACCTTTCACCCTCCTGTATGTTCAAACCCCGATCGCTCAAAATCTTTTTCACTCCATCATTCCACCTCCAATTTAGTCTCCTGCTTCTTGTTCCCTCCACTTCTGACACATATACCCTCTTTGTCAACCTTTCCTCATTTATTCATTCCATAGGTATAAACCATTTCAACACACCCTCTTCTGCTTTCTGAACCACACTCTTTTTATTACCACACACCTCTCTTACCCTTACATTACTTACTTCATCAACCATCTCACACCACATATTGTCCTTAAACATTTCATTTCCAACACATCCACCCTCCTCTGTACAAGCCTATCTATGGCCCATGCCTCAAAACCATAGAGTATTGTTGGAATTACCATTCCTTCAAACATACCCATTTTTGCTCTCCGAGATAACATTCTCTCTTTTCACACATTCTTCTTCGCTCCCAGAACCTTCACCTCTTCCCCAACCCTTTGACTAACTTCTGCTTCCATGTTTCCATTCATTGCCAAGTCCACTCCCAGATATCTAAAACACTTCACAAACTGCCAAAACATAATCCTGCAGTACTCTGCTAGTGACCTCAACCCATTTTGAAAAAGCTCTTCTAACAAGTGTCCTTTTGTTCCCTCCCACTAAGATTATCTTTTATCTATCAAAGGAGTCTACCCATTCATCCTGCCTGATGATCCAGCTTCTTAATAAGCTTCCCATATGGTACAATGTCAAATGATTTCTGGCACTCCAGATAAAAAAAATCTACTCAATCTTCTCTTTTGTCCAACTCTGAACTCAATCTCTCATAGAAATCTAAAAGGCTTGTTACATATGACCTTCACCCCCTTAAACCATGATGCCTCTCACTAAGTCAACGTCTCCTCTACAGGATATCATTCATTTGCATTCTAATTATCTTTACCAGAACCTAACAGATCACAATCGTCAGTAAGACCAGTCAGTAGTTCAATGCTTGTTCCCCTTCTCCCCCCCCCCCTTTTTTTTTTTAAGACAGGTATGATATTTGCCCTTCTCAATTCAATAGCACTCTAACTCTCTCCAGTGATATTTCAAGAGGTTTATCTAGTGTAACTACACACACCTTCAGCATATATGGGGAATTTTCATCAGGACCACGAGACTTGTATGGGTCAAGGCCTTTTAGTTTTATGAGTGTGCCTGTATGCAAGCATAAGTGCATTTCATTTGCATTTTACATGCATGGCAGCATGTGTGTGTGTGTTCATGCACCAGTGTAACTGCAGGGTGGATTACTCTCTCATTAATTCATGGAGTTGACTTGTAAAGGTTAATTATGGCAAAACAGGCAGTGGTGCTGCAGAGTAAATGTGACCAACAATACAAACCATCAATTTGGGTCAGAGTAATACCTTATGTTTTTCTTTGGTGATGATTCTATTGGCAAATGAGAAAACTTGATGGAAATTAGAAAAAAAATATCAAGTATAAGTGGCTTATGCTACTTTAAACAGCCCTATACAGCTGAGGTCTTTTCTTTACCCATAATGATTTGAAATAAATTCATATTCCATATAATCCTTCAAAGACCGCTATTTCTTAATTTTCCTTCTCAATATTTCCCTCTCTCTAAGATTATTCTTTACTCCTTTTGCAATGGCAGAGGTTACCCTTAACCTTTTACCAAATTACATACCACAAAAAAATGTGCAACCATTCATTCACACGACAGCCATAAAAATATATATTCTTGAGCAAATACCATACACTGCTACAGTGGTTCTGCTGTTTAAAAATACACAAGTGGTTAATCATGAAAAAATGTATGGAAACATCTTGGGTCACTTTCCTCAGACTACAGAATAAGACGACATAATAAAGAAAGACTAACAGACAAGTCAAACAACAAATATCAGATACAAACAAATTGCTAAATATAAAAAGTTACACAAATTACATACCTCTCAAGTATCCTGGCTACTGTTTTTGTTCTCTTTTTCAAATTTTTTTCATCCAAACCATCAACATTCCAAGTAATGAAGCGGAAATTCTTTGGGGGCTCCTCCGAGACTGTCCCCTTGGCAAGAACAGATGCCATCTTTGAACTGCACAAGACATTACATTTCAACTGTTAAATATATATATTCATCACTTTAGTCCTACCTTGAGTATGTCATCACAGGTGAGAAACACAGTATTTCCTCTACTTTAAGTAAGAAAGTTCAATCAAAATCTTCTCAATTCTTATATCTTTTAAAAAACATTCATTAAAACTGAATCAGCTACCTGCTTCGTGCACAATTAGATATTTCTTTTTTTACCTTCGAATGGAGAAAGTCATTTTCTTTACAAAAACACTAAGGAAATTTGCTTAAATCATCATCAGTCACAGGCAAAACTCCATGAACATTCTTCTATACAATATATGCATAAATGCCTCTATACAATAATTGCAATTACCTCTTTAACATTCTTCTATATGCGTTTCAATCCTCAGGTGGCTAGATGACAAAGCTATTGTTCTTATAATAGAATAACTCATCATGGTGTGTTCTGAACTCTAAATAATGAGGATGAACAAAATATATTTCCCTAATATAGCACTGTAAAATGTCATGTTAATAAAATGTACACATAAGATCCAAGTATAGTAATGCACTTAAACAAGAATGGTGAGTACAAAATTAAAATCAATTAATAAAATAATTAGTTCTACACACCTATTTAAACTGGATAGGAACTGTGGTTTTGGTGCATTACACAACAGCTAGAGGATGTATATGAGTTAGTGAGACCTTTTTTTTGCCTTTCCTAACTCTACTTAGCTGGTATAAGAAATGGGTAAACATGTATGAATAAACTTACTCAAATGTAACAACAACCTCTGGCTCATCTCCATCGTTCAAGATATTCACTCCACCAACTCGGGCCTCAAAGAATGCATTCACTGATTGCTGCAAATGGAAAATGTAAAAACCTTTAATGAACCTCGTTACATATGAGAGCAATTAGACTCAGAAACAAACTCTTAATCATACATATTTTCATAAACAAACTCTCACTCATAAATACTGTTATAAAAAAAAACCTGTTCATGTTATAAAGACTAGTCTGATACATGACTACTTATATAGAATAAACCACAAGTAAATGGAACCTGACAATGTAATTATACTAAAGCACTTGACACTTTGTAGTTTACAATTCCTTGTGGTTTTAAATGCATCTCACGTAGACTCACTCATTGTGCAGTTTTTACATGGCTACTCATATCTTCAAATAACGTCATAACTCTAATTTCATACTAGCAAGACCCTGCCAAATATCTAATCATGAAACAATTTATTAGCTGCAAACATAAGAAAAAAAGGAAAAGGCAAAAACCAAACTTATGCAATTTCCTCTTTTAAATAGGACAAAGAGATGGATGAAACCTTCATGAAGTAACACATAAGACAAAAGGAATTCAAGCTTTGCAGGTATAAAAAATATGGAGGATAAAATCATAGTAAGTGATCATGAGAAAGGCAAGGAATGTGGCTGAAGACATAAGAATGACAGAGAAGGGAGACCTATACAAAGGTTCAGGAAGAAATATACAAAGAAAAGACACTTATAGAGTTTAACAGAGAAGCAAGATAGAGTGTATGGGAGAGGGAACTCTGGAAAAGAATGGGAATGGATGCACTACATTAAAAGAACAATAAATACAACTTCAACAAAAAAATATGAGATAAACTGAAGTAACTTTGCTAAGAATATTCTGCAATTCCAGGCAAAAATGTGTCCATCAATTTCTAGCCAAATGATAAATACCTCAAGATTCCACTTGCGATCCTGAAGATAAAACTGTGCACATGCTTCATCTGTTCCTGTTATCTCAGCAAATTTCTCCACAAGTTCCTGAAGAAAACATATGAATACCCCTTTTAGCTGGCACTAACCTCTACACTACAGACTGGTACACATCATGTAAATATCTAATATTAGGACAAACATCTCAACTGCTAGGGAACTTGAGATTTTTGTTAGCTCTCTTGATATCACGCAGGTATACTGCCTAACTTTACATTACATATCCTGATGCTTCCTCTGACGTATGTGACCAAGTACTATCTTCTACTAATTCATATATTCATTACTCCATATCATGTTGACCATCAAGATGCTCAAATATTTATCTAAATTAGTACACTATCGCTGCAAAACATATTTTTTAATATCCAAAGTTAAAGGTGACGCGGAGCTAAACTGTACTCTCACCAAAGGCTTCCCGATAAAATGCCTAGGACCTACAAACAGCTAGACACGTGGGAGGAACAGGGACACGGACCAAAGAATGATCTAAGGACGACAAAGTAGGGACATTTCAATGCATAAGTGCTGCATGTTCAACCAATGCGATTTAATAAGAGGCAAAAATTGCTCCGTTATGCATCTGCGTCGTCGTCGTTGTAAAACCTGGATTTTCTGGCTCAGCTGTAGGGGCAATTTTTTAATTGACAAACACTGCAAAGAATAGGTAAAAACCGTGAGTCAACAGATTAAAATAATCCTTGAATTGCTAACAGACAATGATTATGATAATCTTTTGAGAACTGTTCATAGACAAGTGGGATATCTATACACAAGTATCGTACACGTTCAATGCTGTGTATCTTACTCTACACAAGTATTTCCGTCAAACCAATGATACGCCATACTACTCTAACTCCCAGCAAATGCGATATAACCCTCCTCTCACCTGACATGTAGCTACACTCGGAATATCCTCGTCTTCCTCCTCCTCAAGGGAAATTAAATCCTGCTCCTGGTCACTCATGTTGGCGCTTGTCTTGTTGCCACACACAACAGACCTAAATTTTAATATCTGAGAAACAGGCTTAAAGTGTTTTATCAATCTTAATATTCATCATTATAATTCTGAGGGTTGCACACATTTGAAACTACCCATATTCCATGTAATCAAGACATCTGTTCAATGCATTACCACGTTAGAATACTTGACAACTAGGTTATTTCCGAAACTATTATCCTCAAATCAATTTGTAAAACTATCTAATGTAGATCTAATGAAAAAATAAAGAGCACTTAGAAAGTGTTTTTCAGAGGCTAAACCTTGTCGCATCGCGCGAGAAACACCCGCAGTTTTCACTCTCCCGCTTTCCACGGCATTTCTTAAAGGTATTATCACCATTCATGTTCGAGGTGATAAATAACAACTACCACGATAACAGAAAGTTCACAAGGGAAATTACAGTTCATATTGTTATACCGAAAATAGCTCAATGACACGCAGAAGAAATTTTCTGGCAAAAAGAATTACGATTTTGCACTGTTTTACCGTCATGTCTGCAAACATTTCTCGGTAGGGCATATCCTCCCTTCGGAACCCATAAACTTGCTCGGTGGGTAAATTCCTCAGAGTCTCTCGCTTCATGCTCGCAAAATCTTACAGTGTCCGAAGGTTGAGAGTCCTGACTCCTCTACATATCATTTAAACCAAACTAGCATCCAGTGACATAACAGGAGGAACAAACGGCCAAGATCATGTCCAAACCGTGCTACGAAAGCTTCCTTTTCTGGGAAAATCTCTCAGCACTGAGGTCCCACAAGGTTCAGTTCTGAGCCTTGTTCACGGGGCCGCCAGGAGCTGAGATCGGCCTTGGGGAAGAGTTGGCATGTGGCCCTTGGGGGGGGGGGGGAAGTGGGGCTCTCCATCTCTCTCTCTCTCTCTCTTGCTGTGTTGTGTTTGAATTTCAAGGGTGCAAAGAGGGCCCATGTGACAAGATGGGCGGCAATATATGATAATCTCTAAAGAATTAATGTTTATCACTTATATCTTCTGTTCTTTTATCAGTTTATCGATATTTTCATAGCGTACAATGGGGTGAGAGTGAAGCTAGCTGCTTGCTTCCGAGCTGTACTGCTAGGCAGTTCCAACTGTATGCCAAAGGTCACTGAGGGTAAGCCATGTTATCCATACGCCTCAGTGGTCGATCGTGAAGGATGAAACGAACCTCTTCCAAGTTGCCTTTGGCATAACTCGTCTGAAGTCTCCATGACCACACAGGGGTACTGTACTCTCTGCTCTGCTACCCCTTCTCCAGGTGCTTTTTGTGTGGGTTGGTTCCCTCCTCCCTCCCTTCCGGTCCACTCTCCAGAACCCCCCCCCCCCCTTTGAGTGTTCTCTGACTCCTGACCTCTTGGGCCCGCCCTTTGAACGTGTTAAGGCAGTTCGTGGACCACCCCCAGCCCTGACCACCGTAAAGGAAACCCTCCAGACATTCCTCGACAAACCTTTCCTACTATCCGGTGTCGAAACGCGAATGGAACGTTGGCAAGAGGGGATGCTAGTAGGTCGGCCGGCCAGCCTGTCATGCTCATGGTGGCAGTGGAGACTTTT
>JAYMFT010182173.1:0-12032 GCA_038088735.1 Panulirus argus
AGGCGACTAAAAGGGGTGGGAGCGGGGGGCTAGAAACCCTCCCCTTCTTGTATTTCAATTTCGAAAAGGGGAAACAGAAGGAGCCAAGCGGGGAGGGCTCGTCCTCCTCGAAGGCTAAGACTGGGGTGCCTGAATGTGTGTGGCTGTAACCAAGATGATATGAAAGGTGAGATGGGTATTATGTTTGAGGAAAGAAACCTGGATGTTCTGGCTTTGAGTGAAACAAAGCTCAAGGGAAAAGGGGAAGAATAGTTTGCAAACATCATGGGAGTGAAGTCAGGAGTTGCTGAGAGGACAAGAGCTAAGGAAGGAGTAGCACTACTCCTGAAGAAGGAAATGTGGGAGTGTGTGATAGAGTGTAGGGAAGTAAATTCCACATTGATGTGGGTAAAACTGAAAGCGGATGGTGAGAGGTGGATGATCATTAGTGTTTATGCAGCTGGTCATGAGAAGAATGATCTTGAGAAGCAAGGGTTTGGAAGCAGTTGAGTGAGTGCGTCTGCAGTTTTGGTGCAGGAGACCGGGTATTTGTGATGGGTGATTTAAATGTGAAGGTGAGCAATGTGGCAGTTGAGGGTATATTTTTGGTGCACACGGGGTATTCAGTGTTGTGAATGGAAATGGTGAAGAACTCGTGGATTTGTGTACTGAAAAAAGACTAGTGATTGGGAGTACCTGGTTTAAAAGGAGAGATATTCACAAGTAAAACATATGTGAGTAGAAGATATGACCAACGGGCAATATCTGATGTGTATCAATTGATAGGCGTGTAAAAGAGAGACTTTTGGGTGTTAATGTGCTGAGGGGGGCATCTGGTGGGATGGGTGATCACTACCTTGTGGAGGCGAAGGTGAAGATTTGTAGAGGTTTTCAAAAAAGAAGAGAGAATGTCAGGGAGAAGAGAGTGGTGACAGTAAGTGAGCTTAGAAAGGACACTTGTGTGAAGATATATCAGGAGAGATTGGGTGAAGAATGGCAAAAGGTGAGAGCAAATGAAGAGAGGAGAGCTTGTGAGGAATGAGATGTATTTAAGGAAGCAGTGATGGCATGTGCGAGAGATGCATGTGGCATGAGAAAGGTGGGAGGTGAGTAGATTAAGAAGGGTAGTGAGTGGTGGGATGAAGAAGTAAAGTAGTTAGTGAAAAAGAAAAGGGAGGCATTGGACGATACTTACAAGGAAGGAGGGCAAAAGACAGGGAGATGTATGTATATGAGAAAGCAGCAGGAGGTCAAGAGGAAGGTGCAAAGGTTGAAAAAGAGGGCAGATAAGAATTGGGGTGAGAGAGTATCATTAAAGTTTAGAGAGAATGAAATGATCTTTGGAAGGAGGTAAATAATGTGTGTAAGACAAGAGAACAAATAGGAACATTGGTGAAGGGAACAAGGGGGAAGTGAAAACAGGTAGTGATGAAGTGAAGAGGAGATGGAGTGAGTATTTTAAAGGATTGTTGAATGTGTTTGATGATAGAGTGGTAGATGTAGGGTGTATTGGTCAGGGTGGTATGTGAAGTGAGTCAGGGAGAGTGGTTTGGTGGAAGGAGAGGTGGTGGTGAAAGCCATGTGGAAGATGAAAAATCTGGCAAGGCAGGGGGACTGGATGGTATTGAAGTTGAATTTATTAAGAAAGGGGGTGACTGTGTCGTTGATTGGTTGGTAAAAATATTCAATATATGTATGGATCATGGTGAAGTGCCTGAGGACTGGCAGAATGCATGTATAGTGCCACTGTACAAAGGCAAAGGGGATAAGGGTAAGTGTTCAAACTACAGAGGTATAAGTTTGTTAAGTATTCCTGGAAAACTCTTTGGGATGGTAATGACTGAGAGGGTGAAGACATGTAGAGAGGATCAGATTTCGGAGGAGCAGTGTGATTTCACAAGTGGTAGAGGATGTGTGGATTAGGTGTTTGCTTTAATGATTGTGTGTGAGAAATACTTGCAAAAACAGATGGATTTGTATGTGGCATTCATGGATCTGGAGAAGGCATATGATAGGGTTGATAGAGATTCTTTGTGGGAGGTCTTAAGAATATATGGTGTAGGAGGTAAGCTGATAGAAGCAGTAGGAAGTTTTTATCAAGGGTGTAAGGCATGTGTACAAGTGGCAAAAGAGGAGAGTGGTGGGTTCCCAGTGAAGGTCGGTCTGCAGCAGGAGTGTGTGATGTCCCCATGGTTGCTTAATTTGTTTATGGATGGGGTGGTTAGGGAGGTAAATGCAAGAGTTTTGTGGAGAGGAGCAAGTATGCAGTCTGTTGGGGATGAGAGGGCCTAGGAAGTGAGTCAATTGGTTTCCACCGATGATACAGCACTGGTGGCTGATTCGAGTGAGAAACTGCAGAAGTTGATGACTGAGTTTGGAAAAGTGTGTGAAGGAAGAAAGTTGAAAGTGAATATGAATAAGAGCCAGGTCATTAGGTTCAGCAGGGTTGAGGGACAAGGTAGTTGGGGAGTAAGTTTGAACAGAGAAAAATTGGAGAAAGTAAAGTGTTTTACATATCTGGGAGTGGACTTGGCAGCAAATGGGAACATGGAAGCGGAAGTAAGTCATAGGGTGGGGGAGCGGGTGAAGGTTCTGAGAGCAATGAAGAATGTGTGGTAAGAGAGAACGTCATCTCACAGAGAGCAAAAATGGGTAAGTTTCAAGGAATGGTAGTTCCAACAATATTATATGGTTGCGAGGCATGGGCTATAGATACGGTTGAACGAAGGAGGGTGGATATGTTGGAAATGAAATGTTTAAGGACAATATGTGGTGTGAGATGGTTTGATCATGTAAGTAATGAAAGGATAAGGGAGATGTGTGGTAATAAAAAGTGTGTGGTCAAGAGAGCAGAAGATGGTGTGTTGAAATGGTTTGGACATCTGGATTGAATGAGTGGGAAAAGGTTGACAAAGAGGTGGAGGGAACAAGGAGAAGCAGGGGACGAAATTGGAGGAGGAAGGATGGAGTGAAAGGGATTTTGAGTGGTTGGGGGCCTGAACATGCAGAAGGGTGAAAGGCGTCCACGGAATAGAGTGAAATGGAACAATGTGGTATACTGGGGTCGATGTGCTGTCAATAAACTGAACCAGGGTATGTAAAGCTTCTGGGGTAAACCATGGAAAGGTCTGTGGGGCCTGGACGTGGATAAAGAGCTGTGGTTTCAGTGCATTACACATGACAACAAGAGACTGAGTGTGAGCGAATGTGGCCTTTTTTCGTCTGTTTCCTGGCACTACTTTGCTGATGCAGGTGGTGGCGATGCTGTTTCCTGGGGTGTGGGGTAGTGCCAGGAACGGATGGAAGTGAGCAAGTATGAATATGTACATGTGTATATGTGTATATGCATGCGTATGTATATGTATGTATGTATTGTGCATATATGTGCATGTATGTATATATGTGTGTATGTGAGTGGATGGATCTTTCTTTGTCTGTTTTCTGGCGCTACCTCGCTGACGCGGGAAACAGCGATCGAGTATAATAATGAAAATAATAATATATATATATATATATATATATATATATATACACACCCCAGGAGTCTTTTATACCTTATGGAAGTCTCATAACCCGTAGGAAGCCATTCACACACATCAGGCAGGACAGTAGGTCATCATGTGTAGTGATGATGTGTGTGTTTGTAGGGAGGGCGGGAGGCATGTGAGCAATAGGTGTTTGCTGTCTCAATATGGCTGTTGCACTGAGGTTATGAAGGGTCCGAGACATGGTGAACAAGTCCTGGGTTGATTATGATGAATAGGGATGAGTGATGTCCATAGAGCAGATTGGAAAGTGTGACTCTACTTTGTCTGGGTGGTGCAGTTTCACATGGGCGTGTATGTCATTGGGAAAGCGTTTGTTTGGTGTCTCTTGTGTCTGTTAGTGTGTATGTGTTTTGCTAGTGATGTGTTTGGTGGGAGGGAAGGTTCCTTGAGTAAAAGTTGGTGAAGTGTGAGATTGAGGGAGGGGTGGGAGGGAAGGTTCCTTGAGTAAAAGTTGTTGAAGTGTGAGATGGAGGGAGGCTGTTTATATCTACTTGTGCGGTTTGGTGGTAAGCTATGGAGTGGTTTGAGTGGGGAAAAAGGTAAAATAAAGGAGTCGCCTTTGGTGAGGATGTATCATCGGGAGAACAGTCTGGTCAAAGGACTTGCCACTCCATAAGAGTCCATTATTACCCCTGCTGCTGGAAGTGGCGCAGTCCTAGAGCCGTAGGAACTCCAGGCAAACGGAACAAGCCCGGCAACCTGTCAAGAAAGGAGTCCTCCGGCAATTATAAATGAACAAACATCTGCAAACACAGCAAAGCTTTTTGAGCCATACAATATAGTGCACTCAGGGCAATACTGGAAGCTTAGAGAGAATGCACTCTCTTCTCTGCAACATTGCTGGATTCCGCCCTCTGAAACCAAACTACTAATTAGACATAAAAAGCTTCCTCTCTTTGCCTTGCACTTCAGCAATCTCAACTCCTAAATCCACCACACTGCCAGTAAATATGGCAAAAAAATTAATGCAGACTTTGAAGAAATGTGCAGGCGGGACACGACCTTCACCCCTAAAGTCAAGACAGAAATAAATCCACCAGATATTCCCCCATCACAACCCAAAAACAAGAAATATTGATCTCAAAGAAATTGCCCAGCCATCGATAATGAAAGTAAAGAATATTGTCAGAAGAAAACAAGGGAGTAATGATTTTAATGCATATATGGTTCATTGCAATTCATTACAAATAAAAACGGAGTTAGCCCCTCAAAATAACATAATATAACGTCCTTTAAATTGAAATATATGGCCAACTTTTCTACAGAAGGACCTGGTAGGCTCGGATATTATATACAATTCTCCGACGTCCATATTTATGAATAAATGAATGCAATCCTTGAAGGTGGAAGTCAATGATTTCCCTAAAAGAAAAATGGCTCGCCTTGTTAAATCTAGGAATGGCCCGTCTGGGATTTCCCTACCGAAATATTCTTATATATATATATATATATGCACACTTTTTTATCATTTTGGTAATGTTTATTAATAAACGTGATGTCAGACTGGGCTTGACCGCTTCGGTGGCAAGAATTCGGTCAAAATATAGACAAAATAACCAATGGCGTTCAAAGAGGCAAGCACAATTATTCTCTTGCTTTTAGCTGGGTATTTTCCCAAGCTTTTATGACACACAAACTGCTTGTTGCAATTATTCAAGAGATAAAGACAAACCTATAACAATCCTTTGCGGTAGGAAATATGGACGCATACACTTACTTAAAAGCTTACACTCAATAGAGAGGTTAGCTATTGAACCTTTAGGGGGGAAAAATGAAAAACTCAAATTGGTGCACGAAAAAAAAATAATTTTCTCAGAATTATCACCAAAATTAACTCTAAAAAAAAAGAAAAAGAAAAACACAAATAAGGATAAAGAGACGACAGATAACAAACGTATAACAGTGCCATCTATTGCCTAAAATATAGAATAAGATTCATTATCAATTGCTACTCTCTACATACATTAGTGACAACTCTTCATTATAGTGCTATATCATTTTCAATTGTAGCGTTCATGAGCGAGAAGTCCGTTTCGTAGATTCCTAGTATTTCAATTTCTATTCCTACGCACGTCGTGTGCCAACTTTTCATTTAAGTGTTATGTTATTTTCCTTTGTAGTTCCAATAAGTTACCAGTCTGTATTATAGTGTTATTTGATTTACTTATAAAGTATCCATGAGTGACGAGTCTGTATTGTAGTAAACAGATCACACGATCGCTCTTGTCGCATCGCTCTTTTGAAAGATCTCATGTCATATTTTACGAAGAAAAAGGACATAAAATGGAAGAAGACGGTGATGATGTGGACTGGGGAGGCATCACTGACGACGACATACTCGCAGTTGATTTAGGTAAATGGAGAAACCCTTTTTTTTTAAAGGAGGAACAGCCTAAAATAGCAAAGGGTCTTGTTAATCGTGTATGGGCGAGGTTCCATTTCTCGAGTTGTGTATGACACTTGGGTTGGATGACATGACCTTTGACCTGTCTCTTAAAGGTCAGCAGGTGGCGAGCGGCAAGGCCATATGACTCAAGGGTCGTATTGAAGGAGTCCAGCTTGGTAGGGCCAGTTGGCCCACTGGCCAGGCTAAGCTGGTACGAGGGTTAATGGCGTGGTGGATACGGTCTCTCGTTAATGTGTCTTTTCAAGCCCAAAATGCGATTATTTAATCGCAGGAATTCCATCTTCTTTCCAATCTTGCCTTTCTTAATGACTTTTCCCTACTGTCAAAGACATGACCAAATACGATTAGCAGTATTCCGTTACCAGTAACAGCATATTTGAAATCAAGAAAATAGCATAAAATTAATGTAGAACTGATTAATTGAATGCGTCATTAGAAAAGGAAAGGAAATCGTAATATTACAAATAAAGTCGGTTAAGTTGAGGAGGAACATGACCGTCATATCTTGCGACAAAATATGTTTGATCAGTATGGAAGGGTCGGGGGCAATGGCAGCTTCCGCAAATAGTGGAAATGTATTTATTACCAGCACCATTCTTTTTAACATCTGAATTGGAAGCTCACAAGGTTAAGGTAGATAGTCCATCGAGGACACATTTTAATCATTCAGCTCGAATTGGGCAAAGGGAGGGAAAATTATTGCGGAAATACTATGAGAAGAATTGGCACATAGCTGGGTGAACTGGGCCTGTAGTGGGGTTGAACCAGTTTGGCGGAAAGTAAGCTGTAGTGTTTGTAGATGTAAGGCAAAATTATATGATCTCTCATAACCTCCCATAAACTAATGATGTTATGAAACTGAAATTGTAGCAGGTACGAGACCAATACTGGTATCGTTGTTGATGCTGATATTGACACCTTCGAAGAGTAAAAATGGTTCAGGACTTGTGTTATTCCTCCATTTGTTTTGAAGAAGGTTTGGGAATAATTTTGTAATCACATGTTCAACAGACTGTGCTTTATAAATGAAGGGAAGGTAGGGAAGCCTAATTACGATGATACTGTATTTTGACTAAATTTAATAAAAACAAAATGGAATGTGATATGATTTATTAACATATAAAGACAAAATGGCTACTTTAGTCATGCATAGAAATTGAGGTGGATTGTGTAACTCAAAAAGCTTTTTGAATTCTTTTATTATTATTTATCATCATTCCTATGAAATATTGGCAGCATTATCCAAAATTTTTCCAATTCCGATACATCAGCTGAAGTGAGTGATGCTAATACATTGGTACGTTATTACCGTAAACAGAACCTCTTTACCCAAGTAGGTAAGTCAAAAGAGATACAGACTTGCATGTATATTACAACATTATTAATACTGTAATGTATAGTATAACTGAACTAAGTACGATTATTTTTTCAGACTATATTGGTGACGAAGCATCATCCAGTGCACCTTTACAGACACCAAAGAAACGACATCTTTCAGGGAGTCCAGAGCAAGAAGGTGCAGAATTGCCCGGAAAGATAGTCAAGTTTGATGAAGGATGGCAAGGTACTTTACTCAGCATTTGTATCACGTAAAATGAATACTTGTTTTTTAGCAGTACATTATTTCAGTGGAACGCCTTGACAACCTCAGCATGCTTACAATTCCTGATGCAGACGCCAAGCTTACTCTTGTGATTAGTAAGAGTTACGGGGAAAGGAGATGAGTCATCTAAAGACTGGGGCCCATGCCAGGCTAAAACCTGATGAATTTTCAACAAAAACAATGGTAAAAGTATTTGACTTTGTTGACTCTGTTACTTTTTTTGTAAACAACTTAAATGCATATATTTCCTTTTTTTCACATTTTTTTAATTATATTAAGCTAATATTCTTATGATATATGTAATGCTGCAATTTTATTTTCAGCAGCAGAATCTTTGCCTCCAATAGTCTCTCTGAGAGGAGGATATTTGTGGGTTTCGGATCTCTGCTCACAAATGTGGTGCGAACAGCAGTTGGAGTACCGTCTGTCGCTTCCGCCAGATGATCATATACCTGAACCTGAGCAGGTGACTAAAGGTTCATCCTTACATTTGGCACGAGGTATGTGACTGTTAGCTTTCTGTATTACCACAATATACTCATAGTTAAACTGATTGAAGAACTTGGACTTTTGTAATCATGTCTACCATGTCATAGTATCATCTGACATGGACATGTTTGTGACTGTTATTCACTCACTGTAGTTTAACTTGTTTGCTTAATATACAGTATTTGTTCTTTACAATTGAACCCTCCTCAGTAAATCTTTGTATCTTCAAAAGGAAGGTGACCAAAACATTATTTTACTTTCTTGTTTTAGTCGAACATTTTCTAGTTTTTTCATTTATTCTTGTCCTTGTTCTTGAAGAAACTTTTGACGTTCAGTAAATAGAAGATGATTAGCTTCAGAGGATTTATATCGGGAAATCCCCTGGAAATGGTTTTTTGGTGTAATTTAGTTTCAAAAAATATAATCTCTGCTTATATCGTTTGTGCTCCAGCTATAGCTTGTTTATTTGGCAAAAAATGCATCGATACATATGCCCCAAACTTTAGACAGAGGTCAGGCTTTGGTGAATTATTTTTGATATTGATCAGCCTGTGTACTATACATTTTCATTATTCAGATAAGGTTTTAAGATGGACCGAATAACATGTATCTCAAAAATCCTTGCCTGGCTGTTTCTCTGCTCCATAGTGAGGAGGTAAGGAAACAGGAGGGGAGGATTATTTTGGGCCCTCCAATTTCCATCTCTCTTAGTTATTTTATAAGAGGTAAGAACCAAGGTGATAAACCCAGTTAAATCTATATTTTATGCTTAGAAATTCGGAGCCAAGATTTTGTATTTTTAAGAATTTTATCATAAGTTCTACTCAGTACTTTGAATATGCATACTGAATTTTGAAAACTTACTTCATATGATTACTCTAGTTAATGACCTTAACTACCTCAAGTTATACAAAGAATATAGAGAATTGGATTGAAAAATTAAATTTCTTTTGATACTCTATAGAACTTTTTTTTTCCTTTATAGAACTGGAAGTTCAAGATTACGTTAATGTGACGGTCACGTCAAGTGAAGATATATTTGCAGTTAAGGTATGAACTTATTTAGCTTGTCAATAATTATATCAAGGTGTTGGTTTCATGAATGATTCTCATTCTTAGAGGAAGCACTGGATTACTTATTTTGAACCCATATAAATTTGCCATTATCATTCATTAAAATGTTACACATTTTGTCATGCCATGATCATACAGCATGTGAACATTATGATAAATGAATTAAATTGCATTTATTTGCTTAGAATTTATTTAGATAAATGCACAAGAAATTGAACTGCACTGAAATAGAAATGGTTGATTTCAATCTGAACTGTTGTTTGCCATAACTTTTTAAGTTTTTGCAGTACTGCATATTTTTCTTGAATGCTAATTTACATGGCAGTGACATGCATTATGTAAAGTTAGATTACTTTAGAATTTTGTTACAGTAATAAAAGAGAGAAGATATTCCTTGCCTGACAGCTTAACAAACAAGGAAAACTGTTCACTTTCTGTCCAAGTTGGTGGAAGTGATCCAGGGACGTGTGATTTTATAACCTCCGTTATTTGTCTTATAGGTCCTCAATCTGCTGATAGTTTTGAAGAGTATTCTCACGCAGTCATCAGACGTACATCGTGAAGTCCCAATCTTTGGGGTTGTAGATGGTGTTTTTATCATTGGTAAGATAGACGAAATAAGGGTAGATACGGAAGCATTTCATTTGGATATTATCGATTTGAAGACACGGAAAACTAAGAAGCCGCCAGGAAGAGCCCAGAAAGCTACTCACAATACTCAGGTCAGTTCGGAGTAGTAAGTTTAAACTACATATGCATATGGATTCAACAGCATTTTGTATGCACCCTTTGAAATAGACATTCAACAACCTTTTTTTTTTACTGAACATGTGTACCCATATGCTTGCCAAAGTATGGGGGTTGCATTGGATTAGAAAAGATAGAGTATAGTGAGACTCATCAGTTCTTAAAAATAATCTTTTAGAATTTCTTTTTGAGAATCCTTCTCCTACAAGAGAAGCTGATTAACTCAAAAATTTTTTATCAGGTATCAACACTAATATGTTATTTCTGAATATCCATAGGTAATGCTGTACAAACATCTTTTCGATGATTTGATACGTGGCCTCATCCCACGTCACAGTCTCATGACGACACTAAAATTGGATCTGGAGCAAACGTTAGGAGAAAGTGTGACAAGCCACATAAGCAGTAGTCTCCTGACTATAATGGATAAGAACGAGAAAAGTGAATAACTAGATGCGATTGTGTTACATTGTATTCATAATTAAAATTTCATTGTTTCTGCTGTATGATTACTGAATAAGCAGTCTGATTTTTGTTTTTTATAATCTAGTTTAACAGTTTTTTCTCTTGCTTGTGTCCCATTTCCCGCCTTGGTGAGGTAGTGCCTGGAACAGATGAACAGCGTCCTTGTTAGGTCATGTTCATTATCTAGCTTTCATGTTTGATGTATGGTGCAACAAAAATGTTTGAGGACAATATGGAGTGTGAGGTGGTTTGATCAAGTAAGTAATGAAAGGGTAAGAGAGAGGTATGGTGATAAAAAGAGTTTGGTTGAGAGAGCTGATGAGAGTGCTGAAATAGTTTGGACATATGAAAAGAATGTGTGAAAAAGCTTGACAAAGAGGATATATGTGTCAGAAGTGGAGGGAACAAGGAGAACAAATTGGAGGTGGAAGGATGGAATGAAAGTTTTGAGCGATTGTTCCTGAACATGCAGGAAGGCGAAATACGTGCATGGGGTCGAGTGAATTGGGATGATGTGGCATACTGGGATCAACGTGCTGTGAATGGATTGACCCAGGGCATGTGAAGCATCTGGGGTGAACCATGGAAAGGTCTGTGGGGGTCTGGTTCTGGAGAGGGAACTATGGTTTTGATGCATTACACATAATGGCCAGAGAATGGATGTGAGTGGATGCAAACTCTTTTCATCTATTCCCGGCACTAACACAGAAAATGGCGATCAAGTTTGAAAAAAGAATTGTTAGATGAATTATTGTGGTTAATTTCTCATTTTAAGATTTTGGTTATGAACCTTATGCCTTAATGCTCTCTTACAGACAAATCATGGACTCTGTCTCATCTGTTAGATCATCTTAAGGATGCAGCAGAAAGTGTGCCCTTCATTAATCAACTTTTCATAGATTATGTGTGGCAGGAGGATGAACAGACATTCTGGATAGAGGAAGTAAGCCTCAGAATTTTGTTTCTGTCTTTGATCTTGTTCCTGCATTATTAGTGTAATAAGAACAAGTTTGAATAGAATGCTTAACAGTGAGAGAATGCTTGAAACTGATAAACCAAAGTGTATAAGTATGTGTGGTTGGAGGATGAACAATCATTCGTGATAGAGTTAGGGAGCTTCAGTTTTCTTTCTGTCCTTCATCTTGTTTATCCATTAATGGTCTAATAAAAACAAATTGATTAGAACACTCAACGAGAGAATGCTCAGAATTGATAAACAACAGGGCATTTTGATAAAATTTGGTGATTGTGTTTAGAGTAATTTGTCCGTGCCAAGCATCTTGGGTGTTTGTGCTCAGAGCATGCAGTGAGACCCATGACGTATCTAACCTTGCCACACGATATTTCTTTGTTTTTCATAGAAAAGGCTTTACTCCCAGACAAAGTTCCCACTGAACAAGGGGAAAATTAAGCAGGAGATGATGAGAAAAAATGTAAAGAAGAGAGAAAGAAAAATAAAAAAGGATAAGTTTATGGCATGCTTAGTGAAAAGATATTTAGTGTAGTCCTAACAAAACAGAAAGAAAGACCAGCATCTGTGGCACAGAGGAGTAAGATGATTCAAGGTATCTTTTTTTAAGTAGAGATGATAGTATTTCCTGGTTTTGTGAGTGCTGTATATATATATATATTTTATTTATTTATATTTTATTATACTTGATCGCTGTTTCCCGCGTCAGCGAGGTAGCGCCAGGAAACAGACGAAGAAAAATACCCCATC
>JAYMFT010182184.1:0-42260 GCA_038088735.1 Panulirus argus
ACTTAGTACTTAACGGCTTTTTATTTTGTGCAGTTGCATTCAGAAAGCGATCCACAATTCCTAGAATAACCTTTCGAGTTTTTATAAACTGACACACACACACACACACACACACACACACATATATATATATATATATATATATTGTCCACCAAGTAAAATTACTATTCTACAAGACTCTTCATACTTTACTCCCACCAACACCACACACCACCAAGTTCTTGTGGCTCTTCAAGATATACGTAGGTGAAGCTCTGGGACGTATCGATGTACTAAACCTTAATAACAGACCACACGATAATCATTTTTTCTCTAAGTTCGCCATATTCCTTGGCTCTCCTCTTACAGCCGTCTAGTCCTGCCCCCGCCTCCTAGCCTTTGGCTACTAGCCCCTCTCTCTCTTGCCTCCTATCCGGTTGGTACACGCCTCTGCCCCGTCACCATTCACTGGCGATACGACTGTGGCTTGAAGTCAGCACTGGGGCGAAGGTATTCATTCAGATGAGTGTGCCCTAAAAAAGAAATGAAGATTCAGAAAAAAAAAAATAGAAAACCCGGCTTTTGGTTCCACACATCCGGGCGACACGGGGGGGTAGGAGGAGCAAGTCATCAGTGGGTGTGTTTGTATAAGCTGGGTTGACGTCATAAATCGCTGGTGTGTAAAGAAAAAAAAGAAAAAAAAAAAAAGGAGGGACAGGTGGGAGGAGCGTTTTGGTCGGTTAGAGAGCGACCGCTGCTGACGGGTTTGGGGTCAGCGAATCCCATCCTCCCACTGGTCTGGGTTCTGGTTCAACGAGTATACATTGGTCTGGGTTTAGGTTCAACGAATATATATTGGCTTGGGTTCAGGCTCAACGAATGTCCTTTGGTCTGGGTTCAGGATCAACGAATGTCCATTGGTCTGGGTTCAGGATCAACGAATGTCCATTGGTCTGGGTTCAGGTTCAACGAGTATACATTGGTCTGGGTTCAGGATCAACGAATGTCCATTGGTTGGTAGTCGTTAAATCACCAAATCACACACACAAACACACACACACAGGCATAAGCTTCAGTGTGCGTGTGTGTGTGTGTGTGTGTGTGTATGTATGTATGTATGTATGTGCATACACACATAGGAGTAACGACAAGGCACATTCACACAAGGCCAAGAGACGGGAAGGCTTCCAACACCACGAGAGCAAAAACCGCCTCTCCGTTACACACACACACACACACACACACACAGTCAAATCAAAACTTCCATTTTCTTTTCCCCTCACTTGATAAAGATGAATAACTCTGGAACGACACCAGAAAAATTATATTTCTCGAGTTTTTTTTTTCTTTTTGGCCGTTCTTGTGGTGTTTTTGTGTGTGTGTGTGTGTGTCGTCGTGGTAGAGTGACAGAGGCTCACTAAAATCCTCTCACCCCCGCCAGGGGCCCGCTCTCATATCCTGCTTCGCGGTGTAAACTTGGCCGAGTGAGTGAGGCGACCGGAGGAGCAAAGCGCGTGTACAGGGTGGACTACGCCCGGGGAATAATAATAAGGATAATAATGATAATAATAATGGTAATAAAACACGTCGTCCTGTGAAAAATAAATGTGCCGACGGTATATTAGGTTAACATTGATATATATATATATATATATATATATATATATATATATTGATTACGTATCTATGTGTGTAATAATTCTTTCACCACCCAAGCGGCAATATGTTTAAATCCACATCACGTTTATAAGCAGCGTGTCAGTTGGAAGAGAATATATATTGAAGAAATTTATCCAGTTATTGATAATTAGGGTTAAGAATTAATGATGGGGAAAACACAGTTTTGAATAGTTTTTTATTTTTATTATTATTGGTAGGGGAAAAACTAGCCGGGTGATTATAGTAGCGTATCGAAACACAAAACTATTGTCGTGTGGACGCCATTGGAATGATCATTGTTTGTTTTACACTGGACAAAATTTAGAAAATTACTTTTATAGTTGAAATACTTTTGTAGTATTGGACACACACACACACACACACACACACACACACACACAGAGGCTGAGATATACACATAACCCCATTGTTTCCTTTTTTTTTTTTGCACATAGACAGACAGGGTTCACTGGACTTTTCTCTCATACACACAACACTAGGAAACTCTGGCCTGAAAATTCCGGTGATGGAGAGCACAAGTTAAAACGTATCGATAGGGGAAGGGTTTATGGTTGGGTCTCTCTCTCTCTCTCTCTCTCTCTCTGTGTGTGTGTGTATTGATATATAGGACTATAATAACCATTTCCGGGTCACAGGGAAAATACCTGCTGGTAGTGTGTAAGCAGGACGCTTGGTGGGTTGGTGGTGGGTGGTTCTTGTGTCAGTCGAAGGTGTTCAGCAGGTCCCACGCGTGTTGTTAACAAATAAGCTCTTGCACCTGTTTAGTTAAAGGACCATTCTTGATTTTGAGTCACCGAGATACTGATTATGTTAGTGTATGAGTAGGTTGTCTCTATATCTATCTATCTACTCATACATCTATTTCTCGCTTTATCTCTCTACCTATGTAAATGTCAGATGTGAAGGGTGGAAATATTTGGATGGCTTGCGTGTGTGTGTGTGTATGTGTCTCCTGCTGCTGCTGAGGAAGGAGGGTCGAACGTCTGTCAGTTGATACGTAGAGTAGCCTCGCTGACCACTGCGCCATCGAGGTACTACTTTTTTATTTTTTAAACGAATTATTTTCGCAAATTGACACACGATATTTAACGTTTCTTCAGAAGTGATCGTTACGTTTGTGATTATTTATTATTTTTCCTTTTTTTTTTTTTACCACGTACGTGAAGCGTTAAGACCCTTAGTCTTGAGACAGCGCCAGAGCCATACCCAACTCCGTACGGGAGCGGACTCGTCCAACTCAGCGGCGGCATCTCCTCCCGTGAACCCAGCCGCCGACCCCCAACACATGACGTAGCCACCCCACCTCCTCCACCTCCCCCCCCCCTCCCCCTTCCACCCGTTACTACCGTTGTTTCGCAGTTCCATATTGAGAACGGCACCAGTTTGACCGGCGGCAATAGACTCATTGGCAGCAACGTATCGACAAAGTTCCCCGTGCTTTATTGCCTCCTCCGGTCGACGTGTTCCCGATAACTTCATTAACGGCCCCCGGACGCCGCAGTTGGGGCCCGGAAAATGCGAGGTGTGGGGGAGGAGGAGGGAGGGGGGGGGGAGAGATTTTAGGAGGGGAGGGGAGGGGAGGGGGGGAGGTCGAAGTACGAATGGTGATAGAGGATGGATTATGTGGGATTAAACCCTTTCTTTTTTTCTTTTTTAACTGAGAACACTCTCTGTCTCTCTGTTTATCTATCTGCCTATTTCTGTCTGTCTGTGTGTCTGCCTATCTATCTATCTGTCTGTCTGTCTGCCTATCTATCTATCTATCTATCTATCTGTCTATCTATCTATCTATCTATCTATCTATCTATCTGTCTTTCTGTCTGTTTGTCTGTCTATCTATCTATCTGTCTATCTATGCATCTGTCTATCTGTCTGTCTTTCTATCTGTCTATCTAACTAGATATATATGCGTGCTGTATACTCAAATATGTGAAAATACTGTTACCTGGTGGTGGGAAGGCTTTAAGCAGTACACTACCCTCGTACGTAAAATAGTAAATAGATTTATAGCTCAGGGTGTTTCACACACAACCAGAAGTTTCCACCCCCCCCCCACCCAAACTCACGCCACCACTGTGGCTGCCACTGCTTTGCAGTTGTTACGGCGGGGGGGGGGTTACTTTTAGTGGGACCATTAGTCTTTCCCACCGTCACGACCTCGAAGGGGGGGGTGAGGACGGGGGGGCTTACCCACTGTGGATATGTAGCCAGAAAGCTTAGTTCATTAAGGCTCCTTGAGGGATAGCCAACCACTGTTTTGAGGCTGCTTCAGTGGGACTTCTCCAATGGGGAATACCCCACTGGATGGGTCATATTAGGGTTACCAACTTTTGCCCTCCCTGCACGGCGCTGTACATAGAGAGAATTTGCACCACTGGAGTCACGCCCGAGGGAGTGGTACATCAGAATCGCGTGAGAAAGGTGACGTAAGGCGAGTGCGAGAGGCGTGACTGAAGGCCAGTGCTACAGTAAGTGTCGCAAGGTCAGTACGACAAGTGATGTAAGGTCAGGTCAAGAGTGTGACAGAGTTGTCATGAACTCGATAGTAGACAGTCGCAAAACGTTATCAACACTAGCCTTTTTTTCTCGTTAGTTACCTTTTTAAAGACATGGACTGATTCGTCATAGCTTTGTGGCGAGCCTGTTGAGTGAGAAATGACCCAAGAGCGATCATAACACGAGACTGTAAATGTCCTTTTTTGTACTTTTTCCCTTCTTCAGCACTTGAATATCAAGAGTTCGTCTCCGACTTCACACAAGCCGGAGATTAGGCTCCTGTAGATACCAGTAGTATTCTCCTCCTCCTCCTCCTCCACGCTGCTGGTCTCGCGCATTTACACGCACCCGAGACCAGACTTGGAGCAGCGGCGGCGGCGCGGGCGGCGGCAGCAGCAGCAGCGCGGTAGGTGGGTGTGGAGGGAAGGGGCCTCGCAACAGGCCGTCCACAAAGGAGCAAACCGATTCCGGAATGACATTCTGGTTTCAAAGGGTTCAAAGGTCAAATTCCGAGCTGAAATGAAGGTTTGGGACGAGGCGGCCCAGGTTCGTTCCTTTGCCTCCCCGTATCAGACCAGATGTGAGACCTGGCGCAGAGCAGGTCGAGCTGGCTGGCAGGCAGGCAGGCTGGCAGCGCTCCCTACACACACACACACACACACGACCTGTAATCCTGTGATATATTGCTTTCTCTCTCTCTGGAACATTGGCTCTTCTGTATCATTTATCATAGATTTCCCTACACCTACTCACGTTATCACATAATTTATTTATATACTCACAGGACTCCTCTGTGGGTTTTCTAATACTTCTTTTATCCCTTGAGGTCCTCCGAATCGGATTCGTTCTATGGTGTATCGTATCTACAAATATCAGGACTTTGGGACGAAGGTGAACCAGTACTTTATATCAAAAGCCGAACACACCTGCACACACACACGACTCATTTGCACAGGAGACGGACGCACACGGGGGAAGGTTCCTGTAAGACGTGGAGATGATTATTTTCAAAGTTTTTTTCCTTAACGGTGTGGGAGCCATTACCAGAGTACACACGTGCAAGGGTACGAGTCTCTGAAAAAAAAAAAAAAAAGAAAATCCTATTGTCACATTAAAAAAAGGCTGGATAAACCGAGGTTATTCCTTCCCCCCCCCCTCCCACACACACACACACACACACTCACACACACACGGTTATATTCACGGAGCGCAAATGCCAGCCAGCCTTTACGATCCGTGCGAAATACACCGTAATAACTCACCACAAGACAAGGGAAAAAGTTTTTTTTTTTTTTTCGTAAAGACGCTCTGGTGTCATCCTTAGAAAATCTGTAGCTTCTGACACGTTACCGTGACCCGCAAAGAAGGGATTTATGAATCACTTAGACGCTCCGTAGCCAAACCGTACGTACCGTACCTTCCTGCTGTGAAGCGATGATAGAGAGAGAGAGAGAGAGAAAGAGGGGGGGAGGGGCTTTTCATACACCCCTTCGACAGTCAGCCAACCGGACGGACAGACACACGAGGGGACAGGGAAGGATCGCCCCTCCTCCTCCTCCCAAGAAGATCCTAGCGTCCAACCCCCGTCCTTTCATCATCCCCTCCTCCTCCCCTTGCCGCAAGCGGCTGCGGCAGGTCTAGTGGCGGCCCTGTACTACTCTCCTTTAATTTAGCTCGTTCCAGGTCTCCTGCTTTCCTGCCGTCAAGTAGCTCGGGGAGAGAGGGGAGAGGGGGAAGGGGGGGGGGCCTATTTGATCCTTAATTGGTTCGCTCGAAGTCGCCGATCCAGCCAACCAGTGAGCGAGACCGCGGGAACCCGGGTTTTCCTCGTTTATTTAGCGGGTTACAGAGAGGGAGAGAGCGAGTGAGAGAGAGGAGAGAGAGAGAAAGAGAGAGAGGATGGAGACGGGAGGCTTCTTTAGGATGTCTTGTCGTTCCTCCTGTCATCCTTATCGGGGTCTCCTCCTCCGGGATGCTCCTCCAGTTCCATGCTCATATCTAAGGCCGGTACCAACACCCCTGGTACTACACACACGTGGAAGTCAGTGTTAAGACCATGGTTATAAATTACGACGCTGGTGAGGAACTCGAAAAAAGCATCTCAGATGGTCACCGTTGTGCGTGGTTCGTTCGGCAAGATCCTCGTGAATTTTTGAAATCGTGGTCGTGTTCATTTTTGACGTGATCGTAACTGGGGCATGTTAAGGGGGGATCATACGTTACTGTTGTTGATCACAAATGTTTATCTGGTGAGTAGGTAGCGAAGTTATGGGTAAAGAGGCAGAAACTATGTATTTCACATGCATGCAACAATTCAGAATGTAAGGTGAAATCTTTCTGAGAGATTTATGGGCTTTTTTTTTTGTATTTTTTTTCTTTTTACTGTCATTTTCTGCTGCTGTTTTGATAATGATAATAATAATAGTAATAATAATAATAATAATGATAATAATGATAATGAAAATAATAATAATAATAATGAAAATAATAATAATAATAATAATAATAACTGGACGATCCTGTTTTCATGAGAGAGGGAGAGAGAGAGGGTGTGAGGGAGATTCACAGCCAATGTCTTGAACCAACAAGGGACCTAAAATCGCGCGAGGGTAAGTAAATAAAAGATCCGATTCTCCAAAAGGCACATTTAATGGTTACAAAACGTCAAGATTATTCACATAATGAAATGGAGGTAATATAGTTCTTTTTTTTTCTGTACACTTTTATATTCATATATAAACTCTCTATGCAGATGCTCGGATGGGTGTTGGACAGATACGCTCATATGTATACGTAAAACCTAACAGAACACTTTCGGTTTTTTTCTTTTAAAAGAATGTGGCATCCCTCATGGCGAGCACCCAGCACTAAGATGTTAACCGCCTCCCTCTATAGCACGACGGGTAACGGCGAGACCCCTGAGTACGACGAAGCTGCACGACTGGATCACAACGGTGCATCCCACGGGTATGTGATGGCCAGGCGCCTTTTTTTTTTTTCTTTTTATAAAGATGTAACTTTTTTTTTTTAAAAGCGTTAGGGATGAAAAAAAGGGGCAAGGCCATTGTATCCAAAGGGTTTCGTACGTACGTACGTATGCAGTGCTCAAGGGTCGTACATACGTGCTCAAGGGACGTACGTAGTGGCATCGCGCTCAAGGGGTTGTTACCGTCGTGCTTCAAGGGGAGAGGGTGTTAAAGCTATGATAACTGTACACGAGATTATAGATAGATAGAAAGATAGTTAGATAGATAGATAGATAGAGAGAGAGAGAGAGAGAGAACGTTTGTTCATCTTATCCCACACAGGCTCAAGCCGTTATATGTTGAAGAGTGTTTTTTCCCGTCGAAATCAAAGAAAACGTAGTAACTCCTCCTCCTGCAGGAGAGAGTGTGTGGAAAATGAGCCCCAGACGTGGTGTTTATTATACAGTGACAAGAGAGCTGTGTATGGGACATTGTCGTTGTCTGATATTTTTTTTTCCTCATTCTTCCACAGAGGAATTACAAAACATGCTTTGTAGACACATATTGGTACAGATTTGCTAAAGGAGAAGGGAAGGTAAAAGATTTTTATATATACCGAGAGAGAGAGAGATGTATAGATAGAAAAAGTGTCAACCTGCCACAGTGTAACATGGACGCCGGGATGTGTAATGGAAGACCTCATTTGGTGACTGTGGTATATTACCATCTCTGGCTGTGATGAAACGGTCGGGTGTCTATTGTGAGTGGGGTCTTGTGGCGGACCTCCACCTCCTCCCAATCGTCTTTTACCCATGACCTCTCAGAGACCTCTTGGCGAGCGATCAGTGGCACCGAGACTTGTTAGACCCACAAACACCTTGGGTGTGGCCCAGAATATGCAAAGATTTTTTTTTTTTTTTTTTTTTTTTTGTCCCTAGCACCCAGAAGGTGAGGTGCCGTGAGACTTGCACCGTAGCCTCGTCTGTTCGTACTTCGCTCCACCATAAATAAAATCTCTCAATGTACATATGACAAGTGGCTACACCGGTTGACTACGTTTATCATTCCTGTATTTCGAGTAAAAAAATAAAAAGAAAAACCAACTGATATGACATTTAATACACATAAAAAAATTGAATACTTTATCCAACACACTATAACTTTCAGATTCACGTTATTTTTGGTGTTTTATACATTTTTTTTTTTTAGGGATGAGTCAAGCATGCTTGTATGATGCGAGGGGTGTTTTGTGTCTGTGTGTGTGTGTATGTGGTCAGGCCTTCCACAGCGTTATGATGATGATTATGTTTGGATGGAATAAACTTTTATCTGTGTTTTTTAACATCTAAATCTCCTATGCAAAATAGCGACCATTATTTAATGGGAAAGTGAATCCTCATATATCCTTATAAACAGCACTTTCAAAACGTCTAGGCATCTAACTCTTCTTCAAAGCTTAAATGTTACACAGAAAAACTATAATGCATATATATATATATATATATATATATATAACCTGAAAGGTATCTTAGTTACACATGATACATATAGGAACAGAAGAGGAGATGCGTATCACTCTGTAACAAACAAATGATGACTAGGATAGTTGTTGAGAGATGGTGTATGGCCTCCCTAGTTATATATTGGATTCCAGAGAGACAACAGCCGTGGTAAACAGTGGGCCGGCAAGTTGGTAGGGGCATCTTCGTATATTGTTTCCGTTATAGATGCAAAGAATAAAAACCTAGACAACGCAACTGGTTAAGACCTGATGCATTACAGTCATAAAAGTATTCGATTAATGCATATTATGTCAGAAATTAGTGTGTGTGCAACAGGCAGGTTACCTAAGGATTACATAAACATACGTACGTACATACGCAACACACACACACACACACACGCACATCTACAAACGCAAACATAAACAGTGTGAAGCAGGTTTTTGATGTCCCCTTTTTGGGGAGACGGATGGTTGGTCATAAAGAGATATAGATAGAAGGGGTCTCGCTAGTTCTGTTAAGAACTGGGTATCAAACGTGTCGAGGTGGGGACATATCGGAAGTAATTCTGTTTCGTTGTGCAGGACTTGCATGTTCGTAGCGGCTAGGCTGCCGGTAATTGTTCCGGGCGCTCAATTTACACGTATGCTTCTCCGGGTTATTTTTGATTGCACGGTCTTCTAAATCTTTGATATTTTTCTCGTAAGCGAATGACGGAACAGATTTATTTAAAGAAGAATGATCTTTGTTATTGGGATTTAGATTTACTGAATTGATTGTAGGTTACTGATACGTTGATTATGTTTGTTTGCGTATGAGGACTGTCTTTTAAATCAGTATATATATATATATATATATATATATATATATATATATATTCTTGCCCTGATCACTGTCATTTTCTAGTACAAACACAACTCCTATACTCTACCTCTCGTCTGAGCAGGAGAGCATCACGATTACCCCCACTTGTGTAACATCTCTCCACTTATGAAAGGCTTTTTAAACTCGTAAACTCATCGACATCATCCCGGAAAAAAATATTAAATTGGTTCGGCGTTACTCTACCTCTGAACCACCCGACAGCAAAGGCGTAGCGAGAGCAAACGGATCCAGCAGTGTCCGTCCGTTAGCCGATAGCACTCTATGGCAGCCCTCCCTCCCTCCCGCCCTCGTTCGTTCCTCCCCATTGTTACTGGAGTGTTAGTTCTCGTTATCTTCCCCTAATACTTCAATTAAGCCTCGCAGACTCGCGCAGTGTTAGGTTTTAGCAGCTCGATCTCTCGGACTGGGGAAAGGTGAAATGTTGTTATATCTAGTGTAGAAATTTGTTAAAAGAGAGAAGTGAGCCTTCGGTTTCATCGTGCCTGCAAACTACAAGAATACGCATACGTATGCATACACACACACTAGGACGCACAAGCGCTCATACATAGACACACACATAAAATGTACCGTATATACATATATATATTATATATATATACTAATATTTTACTATGAATTTAATTAAATTTTATATATTACACCTTGCGTAAAACGTGAGAAAACTGCAACATTAGTTTTGGGAAACATTTGAGCGCGGCGAGACCCAGTTTATGCCGAAGGGTTAACTCAATTAACCCCAAACTCTGGAGGCTCGGTGAAAATGGAATGTCGCCTCGTGGGAAATTTTTGTGGCCTTAAAATGAAGATAGAAAAAAAAAATATATATAAGTAAAGGTATTTAGTACTTTAACATAATGTAGATATATTATTCTTCGCATGTTTTTCGACTGGATGTAAAAGTCTCTACGGATGTTTGCGTGACCGGTTGAAATATTAAAATAGTGTTAATAGAAAATGCTAACCACTGAATATATATGGCCAGTTTGAAGAAGAACCGTTGGTGCTGGTGTGGCGTGAGGACGGTTTTGGGGGATATTTTCATTGCATATCTTTTAAAACTACAAGTCTGCGTATTTCATGCACACAAGATATATATATATATATATATATATATATATATATATATATATTGCCGTTATAATGATGCCTTATTAGACTATAACACATGATGTTGGCCCTGACCTGTTTTACCATAGCCGTTGTCTCACTGGATGCAGTAACCTCCGGAGTGCTGCGTGTGTCTAGTGTCCCCTCTTCATTTTCTCCCTCGCCAGGGTACTCTTTATATGGCTGATCTACTCACTGGACGAATATCGTGACCTTATCATCCCCTGTTGGACAGACATATTTCCCTTCAATGGGGAGGAAAACCTCTCAGAATGTCTTATTTAAAGACAGGTCCAACATACGTATATAATCTCTCTTTGAGTTCGGCCATGTCCTTAAGTGAAGAAGAAAAGCCTAGGATTACGCTGCTGTGTATATGGATTTTTTTTTTACGTTACTGAAGGAGCAGACGTGGGGATTGTGATTATATATAAACATTAGCAATGTGAATTTGTAGGTTCAGAAGTGTGTGGGGGTCCGATGGTAGTTTCAAAGCTTGGACGTGGGAGTTAGTTATTTTAGCTGAAGGAGTGAGTGAGTGAGTGAGTGGTCTAGCTGTCTGCCGAATGGCGTGAACTCCTTTTGAGTTGGCCGAAGGACCGGGCTCGGTGGTAGCTGTCGGAATGGCGTGAACTTGTTAGCTGAGAGTATGGACTTGCTAGCTGTCAGCTGAAGGAGGAGAGAACATTTCTTTTTTCTTTGGCTGAATGTGATATGCTCTTAAGCAGCGGAGGACTTTAGTATCATTAGTTTCGGTTTCGGGTGTGTGGAGACCAGGTCTCACGTAGCTGATGAAATACACCTGGTAATCGTTAGGGACGGGGGAACCTGGTGGCAGATGAGGGTGTGGACCTGGTTGTATCCGAGAGCCTTGTCTGACCCGGCTTTTCCCCCGCGACGGGTGCGAGTCTGGCATCGAAGGAGGGCGTGGACGTGGTTCGAGTCGAGGGAGGGGACTCTCTGACCTGATATTTCGTCTTGGAACGTGAATTTTTACGTCGGCTCCAGGCGTGTAATAGGCCTGCAGCCAGCTGAGGAGGTGAACTCTTGCGTTAGCTAGGGGCGTGGAGCTGGTGCTCCCCGAGCGCGTGGACTCGTTGACAGCTGTGTGTGGACGTGCCAGCTGGGGGGTGATGAACCTGTGACCTGAGGAGGTGGATTTGTGAGGCGAGGGCGCGCGCGTCGGTCGGTCGGTGTTAGCTGAGGGTGTGGCAGAACTGGAGGCGCGGGGAGGCCGCGTGGTGGAGGAGGTGCACCTCGCGCCCGTCCACCAGCAGGCGGTCCACGCAGCCCCGGAAGCCCCAGTGGTAGGCCGGGGCCAGCTGGGGCGGCACCCATCTGTGGCCACCTGCCGGACACAGGGAGAAAGATTAGTTAACGTACCGAGGATAGGGAAGGGGACAGATGGCATAGCCCTCTCTCTCTCTCTCTCCAACCTTTATGTCAGTCTACATAACTATCTGCTTATATGGGTTGGGTAGGGGGTAGGTAGTGAAGACCCAATACTCGTATTGACACACAGTCAAGCAGCCCCTCCCTCTCCTTCACATATCTCCCCTCCCCACTACCTTTCATCTTCCCTACATTCTCCCTTCCTCTCTATTCAATCCCTTGCGTCCCCTTATCACCCCTGCCTTCACCACGGTGCCGACAACTCCGGCAATCCCTCCCCTCCCCACGTTGGTTAATCGTACTTATAATTACCAGGTCTTCCAGCGAAAATTGTGGAACTCCTCGAAACGCATGTTCGTATTATTGCTGAGAGACAACCGGTTCCACTCTTGAAATGCAAGTGGTGAGGCCAATGGAGGGTTTAATTAAGGAAGGTATTGTGAACCCGCTGGCAGGAACAGAGGAGCACCGAACCGAATCGTGTCGGTGGATTCGAAGAGGCTTTTCCTAAACACCAATCGTCCGGACGAAGAACCTCGTCTAGTTTGCACCCCTCATACAGAGAGCTGTACTCCCTCAGTCTCTAGTTCACCTTTGCTCCTCCCATCATTCTAACCCATTCTCTCAAGTCATTCTCTCCATCTCCGTTCTCCCGACAGGGCCATCTTTACCTCACCAGAGTCCCTCATTCTTGTATCTCCTCAGCGGTCCAGTGCCCCTACCCCCATATCTCTCTACGGCTTCTCTACAACCCCCCCCCCCATCGTTCCTGAGGCTGGCCTCGCCGTTTTAGCGACGCCTGTGTGCCTGGGGGAGTGTCTGGGAACTCCGGCCATAACACCGAGTCTGTCAGCCAGCATCGGATTTTTCGCCTGTGATGGATTTGTTTACAGGCGTTACGCCGGACACCACCTTCTTCCACCACCTCCCGTCCTCACCGTATCTGCATGTCTTCCCTCCTCCTCCTCCTCCTCCTCCCTGCCTCACTTTTTCCCAAAAAAGGGCTCCCGCCGTTCACCCCTCAGTGGAACACTCGCTTCGGCGTCCGGGCCTCTTATATTGCCGCACTGAAAACGAGAACCGAGAACGGGTTTGTCGTGTGGACAAGGAAGTTTGCTAGGCTAAGCTGAGACCTTGGTAAAATCTACCACCATCACCGCCGAAAACAAAGCTATTTTCAGTCTTTCCTCTCAAGTAATTCCGGTCGGGATCCTCTGCCAACCGTCTTTCCATTACCTCCCCTTGTACACCACACACACACACACACACACACGTTGGGACCCTAGTGGCAGTACTCTGGTATACGTCGTGAGCACCGAGGGTCGGCTGGGAATGGGAACATCTGCATGATGCCTCGAGTTACTACAGTGGGGGTTGTGTGTACTGAACTTGGGCTAAAGATTAGGGGCAGGAGCCAGTGTAACGTAGAGTTAGCCTCGGATGAGGGAAGAGAAAACGTTACGTTCGAAAACGTTTTCTGGTCAACGTTTACACTTAGGTCACTGCCCTCAGAGTGCGTTCGGAAAGGGACCTCAAAATCTCTATATCAAGAGGATAAAATACGACCCATTTAACAGTACTGTTGCTGCAAATGGCACGACCTTAGGTGGACCGAATGACAAGGCTTAAAGTGCTCTTTTGCGGGTAATTTGATCTGACATTTACAGTACTGATTTTGTCTCTCTCGTCTACATGACCTGACCTGAATGAGAGCAGCGTGCGTTTGACTGTTGTTCTGCCTAGCCTGAACTGACTCGTATATTCTGAGCAAGGGGAAATAATTTTTGGACCTTCTGCTGTTTGTTCTTGTGCTGTTCTTCACGGCCTCGTCTGTTCTATGGACCCCACACATAACTCATCCCGTGGGTTGACGTGACCTGACCTGACCCTTTATGTCTCTTCAGATCACATATACGTAATCTGACCCATTTATCCAGAGGTTATGCCCCCTTCCTCCTCCCCTTTCCCCACATCGTGACCTGACCTGACCTGACCCGACCCACCTATCCAGAGGTCACCGTCGGTGTGGAGAGAGGTTGACCCGCGGGGCGCCTTGCCTCTCACGGGCCGGTGGTTGTCGACCTTCAGCAGCGCCCTTCGCCATCTCCGCGTTACCCTCACGACGTGCCATGACCCATCGTCGACCGTGCCCTGGAGACACACACACACAGGGGAGACACCTCATTAAGTCCGGACAAGCAACAAGAGAGACAGACACCCACGTCTTCATTTTGCACCGGAGGAAACATCTTGCCGTGGACAGGCTGAGAAGTGTGGGGTGTCTCATTATATTTGATATCACACTCTGGGGAGGTGCCCGGCGCCCTGCCTGGCTACACACGGGAGAGAACCATCTCATACGGACACTGACAAAAGAGACATCCTGCTATGTCTATACAAGCACGAGAGAGACGCCGCTGCCTCTACATACGCACAGAAGAGATACTTTACTAAAGCCTGGACACATTATCAGATCTGGAGATACACAGGAGGGGAGAGACACACACAAGAGACAGGTTCATTACTTTTGAGACGAGAACTGTCCCTCCATACATACAGGAGCAAGTGTGCTACATTCGGTTACATACAAGAGAGAACACTCACTACACGTGGATACATGCAGGAGAAACACCTTACTACACCTGGATACATACAGGAGAAACACCTTACTACACCTGGATACATACAGGAGAAACACCTTACTACACCTGGTTATATGCAGAAGCACCTTTTTACACCTGGATACATACTGGTGAGACACCTTACTACAGCTGGATACATACAGAAGCACCTTACCACTCCTGGATACCTTCAGGAGAGGTACCTAACTACACCTTGGTATATACAGGAAAAACACATTATTACACTTTGATACATAATTATAGAGAGACATCGTACGACACATATATCTAAATATGCACAGAAGAGACCCTCTCCTATAACTGGACACATACACAGGAGAGACATCTATATGTCTATATACACACAGAAAAGACACCTTTCTGTGTTTGGATACACACAGGTAAGAACCCTCTCTATGGCTAGACACAGGAGAGACCACTTTCTGAGTTCGGTCACAGACACAGGAGAGACACCCATCTACGTTCGGACACACACAGGGGAGACACCTTTCTTTGTACGGATACACACTGGGGAGACACCTTCTGGACATGCACACGACACAGACTACCTCCATCATACAATCTCGGTCGCCAGACTTCGGGATCGCAGACACACACACACACACACACAGGGCCTTCTGCAACCAGACACATTCATCATCTGATTATACATTTTGGACAAGTTCAGGTGCTACACTTTCATCAGGTTATTCAATTCTTTTTTTCTATTTCCATTCCGGCCCAGTCCCTCATGCCTTCAATTATTCCGTAATACATCATAATTCCTGAGGAATTCTCATGTCCAGCGAGGTGCTAATGGCACGGAATTATGACGCGCCTCCTGCATGAAATCATTAATAGGTTGAGTTTAAAAATCTTGATATCAGGAAGGAATAGAAAAAAATGAAAAGAAAAAAAATCAGAAAAAATAACATTACAATTTCAAATGCAAGATTGATTTAGTAATACAGCCGCCGTAATGTCCAGGTGTGAGAGCATGAAGGGGCTGAACCGACCGGTCCCGGAGGAACGTTCATAATTACCAGCCAAAAGGAATTCAACCGGCCGTGGCTGCAATACTGAGGTATTAACATTAGAGTTGCAGGAGGTTAAATGTGCTACAGAAAGCGTCAAATTGTGCCGAATAAGAGGGGTTAAGTCTCCCGTGTCAAAGGGGCCGACTGTGCCGTGTAAAGGGCTGAGTGTATTGCATACATAGGGTTGGCTTTACCGTGAAAAGGGTCACCTGCTCTGTGCGTTGGCTAACTGTATTGTATAAAGGATTTTGTGTGATGTATGAAAGGATAACGATACTGTTTTGAGGGATGTGTTCACCGCATGGAGGAGTGAGTGAGTGTTGTATGTAATGTGTGAGACGTTTAGCAGACCTTAGGAAGCGTCGATTGTATCTTTACACTACCAACTATGCCTCGTGATTGGTTAGGTCTGTATTAATTGTCAGGATGAAGTACAGACTACCGTTTGAGGGGCTGGCTATAGACTGTACCGTATGAGGGGCTGACTACAGACTGTACCGTATGTGGGAATGATTACAGACTGTACCGTTTGAAGGGCTGACTACATACTGTACCGTATGAGGGGCTGACTACAGACTGTACCGTATGAGGGGATGATTACAGACTGTACCACATGAAGGCCTAACTTACAGACTGCACCGTATGTGAAGAATTAGATACAGCTGTACCCCTACGTTTATGATAACAGGATTGCTGTACCATCTGGCGGTGTGAGGCATATAATCATACCGTGTCTGTGTGAGTAGTGTGAACGTACCATGTCTGTGTGAGACGTGGGAACGTACCGTGGCTGTGAGGATGAACGGCTTGCGCGTACGGCCCAGACTAAGGGCCAGCTGGGGCACCCCGCCCACCAGGGCGAGGGCCAGGTAGTCCCCCGTCTTGCCGCGCCCGCTCCGCCCGCGCCCCGCCCACAGCAGCAAACCCGTGCCGCTGTCGGCGCGGAAGCTGACCTCCAGCACGCCGTGGGGCCGCCCGCGCCCTCTGGGTAAACGGGGAAGTAAACGGAGGCTTCGTCAGAACAAGATTTCTCAGATAGAATTCAAGAATATATATACATATAACAAGGTCAACAGAAGACGGTCATCGTCATCTTAGGTTTCAGAACTGCCCCCTCTCCACCCCGTCCGCCCCCCCCCCCTTTTTTTTTTGACCTGACCTGTCGTGCGGGAGGTCGCCCCCGTCGGCCGCCTGCTCCAGCAGCTGGCGCTCCATCTCGTCGTACTCTAAGTAGTCGTAGTCCGGGTGGCTCCAGGGGACGTGGAGCCCGCTCCTGTTGGACCTGCAGGCGGAGGGAGGGAGAGAGTGAGGCAGTCAGGTTTCAACCGGCGGACTCTGCCGAAGTGCTGGACGAAGCTGGACGTGTGTTTTCAGTCACTAGCAACAGAAGAAAAAAAGAGAATCCGATTTTCTGATGAACACTCACCTGAGGGAGAGCTGCCCCGGGTAGAGGACGGAGGTGGAGCCGTCGAAGTGGATGGGCTGGTCCAGGCTGACTCCGCTCAAGCCTGTGGGCGGGAGGGACACCCAACACCTTCCTTAATGTGTCCAGGACACTCCCGTGAGGAGTCAATGTTACTACACACACACAACGTAACAAAGAGAACCCTGAATGCTGAATGATGAACAACATACCATACATTTTACACATTCTTCACGTATGAATACGATAGATGGGCTTCATTGTTTTAAGATCCATAATCAGTAATTTTAGAAAACTTAAGAGATGGGTGACAGAGTGCAGGACAGGATGTAAGGTTATGAATTTCTACTGATGTGCTCAGGGAGTTATGAAAGACGTTCTGGATATATTTTTTTTATGTATATTACAAAAGACGGCTTTGTCTTGTAGCCAGTACTGTTTTGTCCATGTTATTTTTTGGCAGCAAAGAAATTATCCATTATTTTTACACATCACCTACGAACACACACACACACACATATGTAACGCAGTTATATATGTGTGTAACGCATATATAACGCAGTTTCGCTCAACGTAACTTTGCTGCTGTTACGTAATTGACACACCAAGAGAACACGTATAATCTACGCATTTTTTTTACGTACATTCCAAACACGTAGCAGAAGTTAGCTGCGTCTGGCGTTAAGGTATGATAATATACCTTTAACAAAAACAATTTGTGCATCAACGCGACCTAACGTAACATAAACACAACATGAGGCTTGCGTGCTAGACAAGTCTTCATTGCTCTACTTCGTTCCGCAAGGTATGGCCGTTATGTGCTCCTTTCATGGCCCTCTCCAGTTTGGATATATATATATATATATATTGTGTGTGTGTGTGTGTGTTAACTGTAATGATAACTTGTGAGTCTTTAAGCCCCTGTTGTCAACTAACAAGAGTCGAATTGTACAGACTTTTATGGCAGAGTCTCCCGACGAACATGACGGTGCAGCGGCAGGAGAAGTTGGCCAGGAGAGGCAGGCAGAGCCCCCCGTTGGCGCACGGGTTCGGGTGGCAGGGCGGCCCCACGTACAGGCTCACGCCCCTCTGCTCCGTCGCCACCTCCGGCAGGCGGCTGTACGCCACGCCGTCCAGCAGGAGCCTCTGCAGCGCCCCGTCCAGCCCCACCAGGATGCCCGACTCGCGGTTCACGAGGTACCACAGCCTGAGGGCCGAGGGAGAGAGACAAGGGTTTTATTACCACAATGTATAGCTGGGTTATGATGCAGTACCACAGTGTATAGCTGGGTTAATACTAAAGTATCACTGTATAGCTGGGGTAAGTGCTTGGTACCACAGTGTATAGCTGGGGTAATCCTGAAGTAACACAGTGTATAGCTGGAGTAATCCTCAAGTACCACAGTGTATAGCTGGGGTGATCCTAAAGTACCACAATGTATAGCTGGGGTAATGGTGCAGTACCACAGTGTATAGTTGGGATAATGCTGCAGTACCACAATGTATAGCTGGGGTACTACTGCATTGCTACAATGTATAGCTGGGGTAATATTGCAGTACCACAATGTATAGCAGGGGTAATAATGCAATACTACAGTCTGTAGCTGGGATAAGCCTGCCCAGGACCACAGCCTATAGCTGGGGTAATAAGTATTGGATTTGTTTTCCCCAAATGAATAACATGACAAATTATCCACAAGATTAATGACACTAAAATGTTTAAAAACACGGAAAGTAAAGTCTCGTAGACGCTGATCCTACTCCTTGACTTACAAACGTTTAAGTTCTGACTCAATTTTTTTTTCTTATGAACAGAGAGAGAGAGAGAGAGAGAGAGAGAGAGAGAGAGAGATCACGTAAACAGAACCGAGACAAAGGAGCCACTTACTTGAAGCCCCCGAGGTAGAGCGGGGTGTTGAGGGTGAGCGTGTGGGGAGGACCCGGGGCTGGGCAGGTCACGGGCGGGTCCTCGTCCACCTGCAAGGAGGCCAGGCCACCCTCCCAAGACGCCCTCACCCGGTGCCACCCGCCCACCTCCACCGCGTCTGCTGACCTGCCGGAGATGGAGATAGGGAGGGGGGGTACTGGAGTTAGCTGGGGGAGAGGTACAGTGTGTTAGCTGGGGAGGAGGAGTGGAGTGGAGTGGTTCCTGGGGGAACAGGATGGTAGATGGGGGGAAGAGAGGAGGAGCACCTAGGGAGAGAGGTGATATTTTAGCTGGAGTTCGGTGGAGCAGGAGGAGGGAGTTCGGTATGAGACACGGGACCAGAGACCCTGCTTATGTCAAGGGGGAAGGATGATTCCACCTGAAGTGAGGTGACATAAGTGTCATGTAGGAGCCCACGTTGCCTCACCACGACCAGAACCTCACCTAGACCAGGGTCTGTGACTCACCCAGACTACACACCCACACACACACACGGAGGACTGAGACGTCCCTGTCATGTGAACATTCCCTGAGCCAGCGTATTACGAGGCAATCCCTCCCTCACTCTCCTGTTTGGTCATTATCCCGCAGGATATCATCTCCCCAGATCCCTCGCAGCATCCTGCTGGAGTATCCTCCCTCTCGACAATGTGGTAACGAAGCGTATACACATATATCACGTCTGTGCCACCTGCTAGAGGTGGGATGTCGTCATCGAAGAGGCTGTGAAATCGTCAGTCTCGTCGAGTGTTTTGTGTTTTTTTTTAGGTTTCCTTGTCAGTTGATCACATATGGAGTTTGTGTATATAATAGGGGCAATATCAGGTCTTATTTTGTGGCGTTTTCTTTCGTTCTTTGACGTTTTGGTTATAAGGAAAAACAAGGCTTTTTGTATCCATCTGGGAGTTTCTTTTTTTTTTCTTTGCTAAGCCTCCACTGAAAATGATCCTCTCTAGGGTGATACAGACAGTCGGAAATCTAGCCTACATATTTGCAATGCATGGTATAAAACACACACACACACACACACAAAATACTGATAGGATGTAGGTATGTGTACGTTGCAGAGTCAGATGTACATAAGATCGGGAAGGTAAGGCTAATTAAACACCGAAGAATATTAGAAGCGGTTGGGGTCCTCCTTACAGGAGACGGCAAGGTTCAGAGGCGTGAAGGAATTCAGACAGCAGCCACGAGAGAAAAGTTGAGGGACAGAGACAGATGACAAAAGAATGAGAGATAATACCCATGAGGGCACTCACGTCAGGTTGACCACCCCGGGCCCAACGTCAATACGGAACTGGACGTATCCGCTGGCCAGGTTGAGGCTGACGAAGTCCCCCCGGTGGGCGGGGCCCTGGGCCTGGTAGAGCAACATGCCGTGCGGGGCGCGCGCCAGGAACCACACCTCCAGCGACACGCCATCCAGCACGGCCTCCTGACGCGGCAGGGCCAGGTACCCTCGGCCGTTGAGGTCGGCCACGGGCCACGTCTCCTCCGAGCCCACCTCCGTGTCTGAGGGAGGATGTTTTGGTTGATGAGGTCAGTATAGCTGACGGCCACGGGAGACATGCAAGGCTCCTGCAGAACTCGGTCTCCTCCAAAGAGTGTTAAAATTAGCGTAAGGTAAGGTTAGAATCATGTTATGTTAGTTAAAATGTTAATATTTTTAATGGCATGTGATGACTCGATAGATACCGACCTCTCGTAGTGTTACCAGCGGGTGTTTCAAAGCTATCCCTTTGCCAAGCAAGTTCGGGCTCGACGATGAAAATCTCGAGAGTATCATAACACACAGAATTTGCCTTCGTATGCGTTCTTTTGCGGGTGGAAGGAGTTTTTTTCTTCCCTCGCCACGGGAAAGAATAAAGCAAGGAACAGTTGGTGGGTAGTTTTTGAAACCATTGCTTGCAGTGGTCAGTGCGGAGCGGGCTAAACTTTTGCTGGTTAATGTTCTGCTCCTAAACGTCAGGCTTGCCCTGGAATCGTTTTATACCACCGTGAAATCCGTGAATCTCAAAGTTTTCCATACCCGCCACGTATTTAAGAATCTACCGCACTAAAAATCCACGAAACCTGCGGAGTTATGTAGGATTAGTTGTATGAAACTCCGCCGGATTTACAAACGCAACCCACTCTCCCTCTCTCTCTCCCCGACATAGTTTCAACCCGGTCATTTGAAGAAGTACAACTGTTTTCCACACTCTCCTCGGCGCGGGTGTGACCGTAAGCGGAGAAAAATGGTAGTTCACCAGACCCCCACAACCAGTTCTTTTCTCTTGAAGTTTTTCCAACGAGCGAGAGTCTCTACGGAACAGTTTGTAACCACTTACGAGAACCATTGTTCCCGCGAATTCCCTCGAGGTATGTTTACCTCGCGTGCGCCCCTCGAGCTGGCGAATTACTTGAAGTCGTTGCTGTATCCGGGAGCCGTCGGTCGTCGTTCTTTCGGAATGCGTTATACTTACAACACTGATGCTAGAGGGGGGTTTACTGGTTCCTCTTTAGCTCTCTATGTCCCCCCTGTATAGTATATTATAGTCTCTGTTTTCTGAGGGAAGTCATGGCTTTATCTATATTTCATTTTTCCAGGGAAATTGTCACTTAAACAGAACCCTGCATCCTTATAGAGCAAGTGCAGAGGGATACAGTTATACTGGATTTAGCAGAGGATGCTGAAGAACCTTAGTAGTAAGGAAGGATTATGTTTATGACGTTGGTGAGTGGATCCGATTGTGTTGTAATGAGAAACAATAAAGAATACATGTATATTTTTCATGACTACATAGTTATATCCAAGCAATACTTTCCATGGCAGTATATACTTATTTCCTAGTAATACTTTTCATGACAGTACATAGTTATTTCCTAGTGATACTAAAAATTAACATGGGCCGGTTACAGAAATCTCAAGAGTGTCTGGGACCACCGGCCACACGTCGTGGATGAAGATGAGGAAGTGAGAAGGGGACGAACGCGAGCAGAGGGGGAGGAGGAGGAGATGATGCCGCCTTACCCGAGACGCAGTGGAGGGTAGTGGAGGCGGAGGCTCTCCGGCAAGTGGTTCCTGGAGGACACTGCAGGCGGCGGCAACCCTCGCCCACCTCCAGCTCACACCGGGTCCCTGTGGGGGAGACACCAAGAACCATGGGGGGGTCGGTCTCACACACTCTGTCGAGCGTGGAGGAAGCTACGGGCAGGTGCATATGCCACGGGTGGTATCTGACGTTAGAATATTCCATGCAATGCGTGATGAAGCGCTCACACACACACACACACACACACTTTAGCGCAACCTTCAAGTTTGTAAACCTGTTTGATGTCGTCGTCAGTGAGCAGCTAGTTCGAGAGATGCAACCAAGAGGCCGTATGATATGAGACTAAGAAACGTGTTTTCAGAGAATCTGTGATGAAGGACCTTCGTACTACAGGGGTAAATTCATGGATGGAATAAGTTGAGTCTTGGGAATAAGAATGTTGACTGTACCTAAGTCGAAAAAGGTGTTATGATAGTGGAGGAAGCTCTAGAGATTGGGGGGGGGGGAGCATCCACTAGTGTAGAATTCCTTCCCCGTACTGAGCGAGTAGGTTACAAAGAAACACACTTCCTCACACTCGTCCACAGGATCCCGCCCTCTCTCTGCATCTTACCGACAATAGATACATGTCACCCATACGTTAACATCCCCACACACTCACTGTATCATCCCGTTTGGCGGGAACCGTAACGATCGCATAACACATGCTCTCCTCCTCCGGTGCACAGAAAACGGGATGAGTGACAGGCGAGGGATGAAGAGGTCTTCCCTTGGGAGTGCCCCTCCTTCGTGCCTCCGCCTTGTTGTGGTGGCGGAGCCCAGCAGTAGCTGTAGTGGCTGTCCGTAGCGAGAAGGTCCGATGGGGAAAGGTTAGATTGGATCACCGGGGAAGGGAATGTCGTATATGGACGCTGCCCGTCAGTGTGTCTGTCTCTCTCTGCTCCTTTTCTATACCTCGGGGTAAGAATGTTCTTTATGTTACTCTTCTCCTTTGCTCAGATGTTTGCCGTCTAGTTGTGGATTCTTAATAAGGATAGTCTCAGTGCTTTTACTTATGGGTAAAGTGTAAATCTGTTTTTTTTTTTTTAACATACCTTTGGATTCATTTTGTGACTTTATCCTGTATTTATGTATTTGTTTCTGTATTCATTTATCATTTTTTTTTGGCTTGTTAGATCATATAATTCTGTCTTGAAGATTTGAAATGAATTTCAGCGAATCTTCTGGTGATGTCTGGTGTGAGCTTTTCAACAGACATTGGAAGACGATCAGTGAGAATTTGCGCATTTTATTATGTGCGGAATTTATATAAACCTTCCCTGAAGCATCGTACAGTGTTTTGAGATTATATGAAAGAACATTAGACTTGCTGGTTGGTATTAGATCGACACCGATAGGATACTGTTTTAAATGTTTTTCACAATGTAGAATGGTCAGTCTCATAGGACTCCCTAGTCAATTATGTAAAGGAATGAGAGTTAGACAGAGAGAAAACGCTGGTGTACAGAGGAAGATCTAGTGAGAATGAAGCCTCCGTCAGGCACAAGTTCTCTCCCCAACCACGACGATCACACACACACACACAACACGCGACGCTTCCGACCCAGCTGACCCTCCAAGAGTTAAGGCAGTGCAAACAGCGCTCGCTCGACGCTTGATGTATGTCTTCCTTAACTTAACCATGACTCCGGTTCAGACTTATGAGGAAGCATTGGCACACAGACACACACACACACGCGCGCGCATGTAAACACACCTGTGACTTGAAATTACGGGAGTTTATGTTGTACAGCCCCAGTCATGCACAGAAGGTGAGGGGTTTGGAAAAGGCAAATACTGAGAGTGGATTTGAAAGGACGAGTGAAAATTCTATAAAACAAAGCTTTATGTTTTGACGTTCGGAGACAAGTCCTTCGTTTGTGACGTACGCATGTGACGTGGGATAGTCACACGGGGAGACACCGGTGTTACGTGACGCACCTGCGTGTGACGGGGGACAGTCACACAGGTAGCCGGAGTTGGTCGGATGGGATCGACAGGTTCCCCCGTTGACGCAAGGGTACGCCGCACAGGGTGACAGGTGACATTCGCTGACGTTGTGCGCGTGACCCACATTGCTCGATCGGCCCCATACCTGTAGGGGAGAGAGAGAGAAAGAGGGGGGGGGGGGGGGAGTCAGATGTCAGATACAGGTCATTTGTGAACTGTGACACACAGACAAGAGTGATCTATGAAAACCGATGGTTGGGCCAGAAAAGACCAGATTTATGTACGTCTATCTATTTACCCCAGTGTGTTGGAATCCCACTGACTAGGTACACTGCCAAGAGGTTATTTCAATGGTGATATATAAAAGGGATTATTGGTTCCTCTACTGGCAGTTGTAGTTTGTCTAGGTACACTGCCGAGAGGCTATTTCAGTGGTGATATATAAAAGGGCTTATTGGTCCCTCTAGTGGCAGTTGTAGTTTCAGTGGTCAGCATGTGTATTCTCAATGATGTGGTGCTTCCATACGCAGTGCGTACAACCCTAGGTACTCACCAAGTCCAGGGCTCGTTGTCCGACCTTCAGGGAGTGGATGCAGCCACTGAAGCCCTTGGACACGCCCACGTTCTCGAGGATCCTGGGCGTAAAGCTGGGCACTCCCCCTACGTACAGTGGGGCGTGGATGTCTAAGGCACGGTGCACGCCCTCTGACCGGCTGGAGACGGCTTCCCCGACACCTACCTGTAGCAGGGCGTCCCTGTAGGAGGAGGAGGGAAGGAAGGTTAAGGGGGAAGCAACTGATGAAGGAATGTGGTTGACACAGGAACAAAGTTCTTCGAGTCCTTGGCTTAAAATCTCGTGAGGGAGACGGTACGACTAGAAAGATTTTAAGCTGATCGAATTTAATTTGCCACTCTTGTATAATGTATAACGTGGATAATTTATTCATTAACGTGTGGGTGACCCAAACTCTCTTCCCAGATATCGCGGTGGTGTTAGACACCCATCCAACACCACTTCACGCAGCCAGACGTCCCAACATGGCGTCTCTTCCTCAGTACCCGTTCACAGAAGGTCGTATCCACATTTCATCACGATTTACTATCACTCACTACCCTTGTCAATCACCCACCACCACCCGAGACTTCCTGACTGACTCTCTCTGCTACCAATTATTGACTTTTTTAATGACTTCCTCAGAGGGCCTCGTAATCACCAACCACCCATCTCCCTCTCCTTCTCTCTCTCATTACGAATAGCCAGAGAGGAGGGCTCCCCGCTCGCTCTCCTCCTCCCGCCAGGGTCCACGCCGTAATACTCTCTCTCTCCACTTTACAGTTCATAAAGTTCCAGGATATTGCTTCCATCTCTCCCCCTCATATCACTTCCCCCTCTAGCGCCTAAGTCTTCATTTTCGCCTTGGCCACCTTATTATGGCCGGACCCCCAGCACAGAGGAGGGGCTATTGTGCGTGCGTGCGTGCGTGCGTGTGTGTGTGTATGTACGTATCTCCGTGCGTTTATATGTGTGTACGTGTGGTTGTGTATGTATTTATATGCATGTGTAATCCCAGTATTCCTCAGGAGCTGGGCACAGAGGAAAGGTAATCTTGAGTGCTGGTAAAATAAGGTACTGCTCTCCACTCCACTCAGTCTCCAACTCATTCAATCTCCAACGTGCTCAGAACGAAGGGTGACTAACCCCCTTGTGTACCCAGCAGTAGGAGCCTGTAGACTCGAAGGTACGACCCATCGGGTATTGATGGCCCGTATGTAGACTTTGACCCGACCCTTAAAGGTTCAGATCAGAGGCCAGGCCATCATATCCGAGGGTCGTACCGTCGTGCTCGAGGGGGTTTATAAGAGTGCATATATGCCACAGCCCCTGAAGGGGAGGAGAGAGACCCAGCGCGTCAGGGGTACGCGGAAGGCCCGGTCACCAGCCCTGGGAGGGACTCTGCTCTTCCCCTACGCTCATCTAGATCCTCTTAATCTTATGGTACGATTTCTTTTTTTCATTTTCCAATTAACTCTGCAAATTTTCTTTTATTAGTTGTTAATGAAGTGTTGGCTTCTGCTGGTCTGTTTGCCACCGAAGTTCATTGGAAATTCGTTTTCATGAGGTACCGCATCACTGAACGTCATAATTCATCCTCGTCTTTGAATTTAACGTTTTCCTCACCAAAGCTGTGAGTGAGTGAGGTGGGGATGGTTAGAGTGGGTATTACGAGGAAGCAGTTGAGGAAGGAGTTTGAGGCAGTTAGTGGAGAGGGGCTCGAGGTAGACTAACATGATTGTCTCTCCCAGGGTGACCACGACCCTTGAAGAGGCTACAGATGTCGCCGTAAGATGTCACTTATCTAAATCCACCTCCGCTCCATTGAATTGCCGACAATCATACTTTGTATCCTCTACCTTTCCAGGCACACAGTTAAGTGGCACTGACGTGACCCCAAAAATCACCCAGAACTGACGTCGCGAATGATGATTAACGTGCCGGTGTTTGCTGCAGTAGAGAGAGAGGACCGAGTGTGGGTAAACGGGCACGAGGACCTCGCTCTTCCTTCTCCTGACGACGTAGAAAATTCCCCAAAGCGAAGGATCAAGAATGTTCTTACTGTCTCTCTCCTCGTTCATGTCACCCTGTGGGTACTGTCTGATTATTGGCACGGCTTCTCTCCCCGGTGTGTGTGTGAAGCACCGGTCTCCCTCTCTGTCTCCTCCCGTCCGTCGTTATACTGGACTAAAACACTGGATGTCTTTGTCCTCTGGGGGTTCACGCTTGGATCGTATTGTATTCGTAGAGAGAGAGAGAGAGAGATTTATGGTTACATGTGCAGCGCGGTCGTCTCACACGCGGCCCCAGGTACTCGTGGGAAATCAAATTTCGTACAGTTATTGCCAGAAGGTCATCCAAAGATGATCACGGACCGGCACGAAGTCGTCTAGCAACACTGAGGTCACACAAAAGATGCGTGGAAGAGACTTACGAGAAAAACGGAGGAAGGTAAACCATGTTTTGTGGATTAAAGTCGTGAGACGGAATGAAAAACAGCCTGTAGGAAGTTAAAGAGTCTTTCTTGGTGTGGTACGAAAGATCCGTTGAGCGGCGTCCAGAAAGTTTCAGGCAGCCAAGTAGCGCTCGAGTGGATGTGAACACGGTGTTGTTGAGCGAGTGGCCCGAAATCAGACGTGGAGGGAGCGCCTCGAGGGTGCTTTTTGTCAACCACGGTTGATTTGTGTACATCCGGCAATACAGAGTGAGAGAGAGAGAGAGAGAGAGGTAGAGTCTCCCCCCCCAAACACGACAGGGTATAATTACGCGAAATGACGATGAACTGCTGGTATATTGGCCGAGCCTGAGGGGGGAGGAGGAGGAGGAGTTGTGTGGGGTAGTATGGTGAATGAATGGCTTCGGTGACACTCATCTAGGGAGGGAAGGGATGGGGTTGTTCAGGAAATTAAGAGTTATTGAGGGTACGGCTCGAAGTGGGTGACAGTTGTAATGTTCTTCGGGTCGGGTGAAGGGAAAGACCTGCAAGTTGTGGCGGAGTTGTAGATATCAGAGAATGACGATGAGGAAGAAGGAAGGTAGTGGGAATCGAGACTACGCCGACATTATGTCAAGTAGGAAAGGTTGTAGATAACTCACTCAGGAAGTTTTGTTGAACGGAAAGGAAATGTATGGGTCAGTTGTGTGAGGAACCTACATAATGAAGTTGTTATTCATGGATGTGGATCTCGGTACAACCAGGACGCAGACGAAGGTGGAAAATGCAGTAGAGAGTAATAGGGCAAGATAAGGTCATCTAGAAGTGTGGCGTAAAGAAATTAAGCCGATTCGGACACGAACCGAAATGTGCCAATTCTGTTTGGGTGGTGTGGCCAGATGAGAAGCGCTGATCTAAGGGGAGAGAGTTGACCAAGGGGAAGGGTTTGTGTGAGGGGAAGGGAAGACCAAGAGAGAGATGCGACAGAACCTGGTGAATCAGCTGTTTGAGGCGAAGGAGTTGTTACGTCAGTGGACGGTTCCCAGGGGGCGAGGTCCCCCCTGATCATCCTGTGCTGTGGAAGTTTTTTTTTTTTTTCTGGTGTAGAAGGCATAACATATGCCAGGTGGCATGGGTGGAGGACGTGACAAATGCCAGGTGGCTGGGGCAGGAGGCATGACAAATGCCAAGTGACAGGGGAAGGAGACGTAATTTTTGAGGAGTAAAGGGTGGCTCTTGGCGTTAATCTCACTTGAGGGATGATTACGGTGTACGTAGTGGCGTGGAGGAGGGACGCTGGTCGCTCGTCACACCACACACAAGTTGGTGGTAACCTACGAGTGATCGGCATGGGTGGACGTCCTTAGATAACACGGTATATAAAAAACAGTCAAAGGCACTGTGTAGTAATTACGAGCCACTTACAGTAGTTGTAGGTCATTAAGAGAAAGGAGACTCATGCATGACTGTATGACTCTTGGGCACTGTGTCCTGGTCTTTAACGTAACCTCCAAGGATGAGGTGAGAGGGCCAGGCAGTCATGGCACAAAAGTCATACCGTCTTGCTCAAGACACCAGGTGTCACATGAACGGGTCACCACACCACCGCTTGCCTGTTGTAGGTCCTGACGCTGGCCTGTGTCTTGGTGAAGAGGTCGACAGGCATCGGTGACCTGAGGATGACCTGCCCGTTGCCCAGGTCAAGACGCGCCCCAAGGTACCTGTGGAGGAGACCGAGATATCAGGTCATGAAGGTCGGGGTGTTGGGAGACCTCTTCATTATTTTCTTTCACCATTTTGTGAACTTTTTTTTTTCTGAGGAATTTGTAGCTATGACGTTTGTGGTTGGTAGTAGGACTTGTAGGAAGGTAGTGTTGGGAGTAGGTAACACGGGCACAGCCGATCGTAGGATGGTATTAATAGTACTGGTGGTAATAGGGAAGAATGGTGGTAGGGGGGGAGATTGTGGTGACAGTGGTGTTAGTAGTGCTGGTGGTGATAGGATTGGGTCAGAAGGGTCAGGTTCGATGTACCCGCCGATGAGGACGAGCGCCAGGAAGTCTCCGGTCCCTCCCAGGTTCTGCTGGACGTACAGGATCACACCGTCCCTCTCGTGCGCCACGAACTCCACCTCCAGCAGCACCTTCGTCGGCACCGACCACGGCATCAGCTGCGGCGGGAGGAGCGCGAGGAACGTGTCAGTGGGTCAGGTACGGGTTAACAGGACGGCACCAGAGGGCCGAGTATATGACTGGGTTACATGCAGCAGCAGGAGGCACAGACGGAGGAGGAGGAGGGTCCCTCACCTGTATATAGGAGGTGCCCGAGAAGGCCGGCACCTTGTACGGCTGCTTGGCCGCTGCGGCAGGGAGCGGGAGGACTCGGTCCTGTTCCTCGGAGTCCAGCGGCGTCTTGGGCGTCACCACGTGCGTCGGGGACTCGACGATCATGTTGATGGAGTGGGAGGGGTTGGCGGAGTGGGCGCGGGTGAAGTGGGCGGCGTCCACGTGCCTGCGGGTGGCGAGGGCGTGGTGCTCGGTGAGGCCGCGCCCTGGCCACGCCCAGTCCTCCGTCCCCCAGCCGTCCTCAGCGGTGGAGCGACGCACGGGCGCGTCCGTCCACGTCTCTGCGGACACGAGACAGAAACGCACACATACACGAGCTGTCACACAACACTGACCTCGACTAGAGAGTAAAAATTCACATAAATCAAGAGCATCACGCACGAGGGTCAACCTCTGTGCTCGCCTCTCCATCTTCATTTAGAACTCACGTAACAAATTCCTAATAAATGTTTGCTCTGTATATAAGCAAACAAACTGGCCACTGACTACAAAACACCCCAATTTATTATATCTATCCAGTTTGACCTTTCCTCCCTCTCTCCACTGAAAGGTATACATGAAATTCACCTCACTTTGGGTCTATATTACAGGCGATAGAGAGAGTTAAACAAGGCACTTCCTCTTCAAGCCTTCTTCAGCACCACCTGCCAAAGGATTTCAAGAACCACTCCCGTGATGTATGATTCCCGTGGGATGAGAGACGGCCCCGCGCCACCACTCGGCCAACCATTTCGGTAAGAGGAGTATTAGGAGGACGGTAATGTCTTGAGTTAGATGCCATTTTCCTGAGTCATCATCCCCATCCCTACTAAAATTGTTCTCACCTGCGCAGGAGCCGAAGGCTATGACGACGATGTCCGCCTGCTGGACGCACGCCTGGTACTTCAGCTCGCACTCGGAGGCGTACGCCACCCCGTCCGACCCGCACACCGCCAGCTCCCCGCCCACGCCACTCTGCACGCCCACGCCGCCCGCAGGGAGGAAGGAGAGACGTCAGCTGGGAGGGAGTCTTTAATGCCACAAGTGTGTAGCGTGAGGCCAAGTTTCAAGGGTCAGCCCGTCAAACAGGAAACGGGAAGAAGTTACAGGGAAAAGAAAGTATGGTAATCATTTTGCTCAATATTTTTCAAGTGCTTGATTCTTTCGTATTAAAAAATATCCATCTTTTTGCCGCGTCTGATTTTCCCAAGATATATATTCAGTAACCAATTAGCTTAAAATGTTTGTGAAGGTAGCCCGACTAAAGCTATTGCTTACAGAAACTGCGAAGAGCTAACATTGCACGTAATGGTAACTACGTTACCCATAAATTTATTGAGCTGTAACGTGTACGTATTTAAAGAATAAGAGCTGCAGAATGTGGAATACGTAGATGAATTATCCATACTCAAGTCTCACCAGGCGTGAAATGCATCCATGTATTTCCCGACCAAGCCACACAAGGTGTGAAATACATGGGTGTATTTCCAGACCCAATTTTTCAGGTACGCGGCATCTAATGGCACGAGGAAGACAGACTGGGAGAACGTTAGGGCGAGTGTTACCGGCAGGCAGTGATGGGTGCAGACGCAGGTAGCGGTTCCTCCCTCCTCGTGGCACTGACCCCCGAAGTGGCACTGCAGGAGGTCGCAGGTCGTGGGCTGCGGCACCAGGAGGTCGTCTGGCAGGTTGATCAAGAAAAAGAGAAGGAAGGAGAAGGATTCACAGTCAAGACCTTTTTTTTTTTTATCTCGATAGGATCCTATACAAAATATACAACGTATCTGCTTAAATCGTTTATATTGAAATGATGTCGAAATAACTCGCAAATAAATGCTTAGAAAATAGATGATGATACAAAAATGTACTGCACGAAATTAAAAATTAAACCTTTACGTTAACATAAATGACATGCATGCGTTATGGAATTCTAACGCAATGCCTGAGGAGTATGTGTCTCGTTGGTTTTAAAAACGAGCTAGATGACAAGATTATGTTTAGCTCTAACGTAAAAAAGTAAACATAAAAAAGAAGGTAAAATCAGGGAAACATATTTGTTTAAATCACCTGTATTAATCCTTCACATAGTCAGGGACTTCAGACTTATACACGGACACAAGCACAGTGACCTGACCTTTTATTTTTTGCCCGACTTCAATAGTAAAGTCAAGAACTAAGGCCAGTATGCCCAAGGGTTTTATCCCGTCGTACTTGAAGGTCCCGCATCGTTACTTTCCGAGGCGCTCAAAGGGGTGGATGACTTATCATCACTTGCCTCTACACACCCGTCATCACAGCGTCACCATTCACGAGATGATGCGCCATTGTCACCCATAATAATCATCATCATCATTCACAGCATCACCATCACTGATTATAACATCAGGTATCCCCTCACCATACATATACACCACTTCCTTCAAAACCACTCGCCACAGCCTCAACGCTCACCATATAGTCAGCACCACCACCAGACCCTCACCACGGGGTCTCTCTCCGCCCACCACATCCTGGGCCCATCCCTCTACACACTCACCGTAGACGCATCCCTCCGGCCGGAGGACCTGGCCCTTGGGGCAGACGGTGCACCGGTGTCCCGACACCCCGCTCTTGCACACACACTCTCCCGTCATCTGCATGCAGTCCATCCGCAGCGAGCCGAAGAGCGAGCATCCGCAAGCTGGCAGGAGGGAGAAATGAGAAAGATAATATACATGATGCAATTAATCACAGAACGAATTACTCAGTAACTAGAAATACAGTGACAATTAATCACCGAACCAATTACTCAACTAGAGATACAGTGATCATGAGAAACATCAAAATCATGTTTAGAATACTCTTAATGCTCGAGTGATATCGATTACTCATTCAGTTAATGAACCAGTTACAAAACGGGACAACAATAATCTGAGGAGACCTTGAAATTATCGTTATATAGTCATATAGAATGAAATAACTACTGTCTTCTAAATGTTCAGGAAAAGTTCTATATAGATAGCTACTTACTGTAAGATGCCAGAGTAGCAAGTCGTGTCATTCTGTCCTTAAATCAGTCGGACAAAGACAAATTAAGGTTCAATGCACTACAACTATTCCCCACCTTTCTTTCAGAGCCACTACTCACGTTATATCCTGAGTTAGTTAACATTAAAAACCAATAATGCTCCTTACTACAGTGAGACCATAATCTCCCACAAACTATATATACAGATGGGTCCCCCTACCACGCACTACTGGTACTGTTGGCAGTGCTATTGTAACCCGTTACTCATGGGGTTTTACAATGACCTGAGACTCAATGTCGATAACTGGACATCCACACTCCAAACGGAACTAAATATGTTCACGCAAAGTTTGACAGTCTAAGTGATTTAGGCTTCACTATGACCGCAATATGCTTGTGTCTGGAGCACGACACAGGTATAGCAAAATTACTCCTGCTTGTCTTAGAGTCCACTTTCTCAGGGTTCCATCCCATACTGGGCTCAGAATGCATGAAGTTGATTGCCCTCCTGGATCTACCTACGAGTAGCCTTAAAACCTTTCACTCAAAAAGAATATGAACAAAACCATTTAGCCTTAAAGGACATATGAAATCATCAGAAGCAGATTCATTTACCCCTGTAATATAATGCAAGAAGAACCTTATATGTATGCATATACGGTTCCACCCGACAGGAATCTGCAGTCACCTTAATACTGTAGTCGACTGACTTACTCTGGGCTATAGACATTCAAGGGAAATTTGCTCCTCCTGTTGATAATGAACAGACCAAATGCAAACCTTGCCAACAAAGCTATTCCCACACCCTGCAACATTATATAATACCTGAATGCTGTCAAATTAGCAAGTTCAGAGACGAATCTTATCCAGACATTAGTAGACATGTGTTTAAGCAAGATTCCTCTGGCCACTGAGGAATCGACAAAAAAATAACTAAATGAGAAAAACCTACGAAGCACCTAACGTCTTTACTGGTCATGTCGGTGCAGATATTGAGCATCGTGTGTTTATAAGACCCTTGGAGGGTCAGGTTCAGGAAGGACCAGGTCATCATACTCAGAGGTCGTACCATCACGCTCGAGGTCGTCTCGTCCTGCTCAGGGAGGCTATTGGACACACTTCGCCCGGTTACCCTGCACGATAGCGGGTCGTCATCCCGGGCGGGTTACACCCCCTCCCCGCGCCACTAGGCTGTGGTAGCGAGATTCTCCAAAATGGATTGTCGTGAAATCATTACAAAAAAAAACCCTCGCGGTATTCAAAGCATTACGATGAAAGTGGCACCACGAAATGGAAAAAAATATAATGAGCACTTCCAATTATTTTTCAAAAGGGCATTTATGAACCTGCAAATAAGGCAGGTACATGTGTGTGGGTCCGTCCGTCTGTCTGTCTGCTCGCTGGCAATCCTTTACTCATCTGTCGGGCTTCATTACACACTCATCAAGCGCTCGATTTGCTCCTTATGTTATCTACAGCCCGGACAGATTAGTCCCGCTCGGGATAATTAAGCGAGACGATCTAATCACTGGTTCACACTGACATCACTTTGAGTGTAAATACATAGAATGAATGGATGGATATATATATATATATATATATATATATAGTGGATGGGGAAGAAGAAAAGATGATTAGAAAGGAGGCCAGACCATTGCATGAGAGAGAGAGGGGTAGGAGACCACTCGAGCGAAGGGAGGGGTGAGGAGATCGGAGGGGCAGGAGGAGGAAGAGGAGGACAGCAACGGTCTCCGCCCAGCAATACTCACGCGTGCAGCCAATGGCGCCGTCGGAGACTCTGTGGAGACCGAAGTAGCCAGGCAGACAGCGGTCGCAGTTCTTGCCGCCCACGCCCGGCCGGCACTCACACACGCCCATCACGGCGTCGCACGCCTCCCTCACCGACCCTGTAGGGACGTGTTGGAGGAAGATACCCGACGTTATTAGAGCATTTGGTGGATGCACAGCCTCATGAAATCGGGGAGGAAAAACTCCTAGTCGGTGACACCCTACAGAATCTGAGAAGAATTTGGCACAAAATATAGATTATCATACTTTATACAAATCGTAGAATATCATACTTTATACAAAATATAGATTATCATACTTTATACAAATCGTAGAATATACTTTATACAAATTATAGATTATCATAATACAAATTATAGATTATCATACTTTATGCAAATCATAAATTCTCATACTTTATACAAATAATGGATTGTCATACTTTATACAAATCACAGATTATCATACTATATACAAATTACAGATTATCATCCTTTATACAAATTATAGATTATCATATTTTATACAAATTAAAGATTATCATATTTTATACAAATCATAGATTATCATACTTTATACAAATTACAGATTATCATACTTTATACTTATTATAGATTATTATACTTTATACAAATCATAGATTATCATACTTTATACAAATCATAGATTATCACACTTTATACATATAGATTATCATACATTGTACAAATTATAGATTATCGTACTTTATACAAATTACAGATTATCATACTTTGTACAAATTATAGATTATCATACTTTATACAAATTATAGATTATCATGCTTTATTCATCTTACTGTTAACGAAAAAAAGCGTTTTATTAACTTTCTATAACACTCGAGAAAAAAATATTATTACTTTGCATAACTATATCCTAGCTTAGTAAGCGTTCATCTGTAATATTACTGATACACAAGGAAACCACCTGATGCTAATATATATATATATATATATATCAGCCTCAGGTGTTTTTCTTGTGTATCAATAATATTACAGACGAGCGCTTACTAAGCTAGGATATAGTTATTCTACCATTTTATGTACTCTACTCTTCACGAAATGTTTTCAACCACTTTACACTAATGCTCCAATATCGAGTCCCGCTAAATCCCGTTAAATTCCCTTCATAATCAACAAAGTTCTTTCCTTTCCGCATTATCTCAAAAGATGAGGAAGTTGGGCAGCTAACTCCTCAGAGAAGTTTATAAATACCAGCTCGGTGGCCGGAGATAAAGTTAATGATATTTTTTTCTCGATTGTAACCGAAGGGTTGGCGGTGGTCTTGGAGGGGAAGTAAAGAATTTGGAGGAGGGATTTTGTTAAAGGGTTTCAAAGGAAGGTTAGGATAACAGTTAATAAGGAGGAGGGTCGATAGATCACATGTCTTTAACCCGGGTCAATTAATCGAGTCACTACGTTACGTAAAACTCATGTAGACTCGTTACAGTCCAGATGACATTATTATCCACGAATAGTGTGCTTAACCCTCAAATGCACTTTAAATAGGACACGGATACCACTTGTGTTTGTAGTGTGGACAGTGAATAAAATTCCTTTGTCTACCATGTATAGAATAATGTCTACGTCTTGCTCAATGTATAGTTAATCTATGCCAAGCCTAGAATATCATGCCTTAGGACACACACCTCCCCATTCTCTCTGGGTGTGTGGGTTGAATCTTACTTATTGGTCGCTCGTCCGCCTCTTAATAAGCGATTCGGAGGAAATGTCAGAACGAAAAAAAAAGTTCTGCCGACCCGACCACCGAGTGTTGTAGAAAGTTTAAGTTATTCGTCCTGAGTTATTCAACGTTCTGTTCTCAGAGTTATACATTCTACCATTTTTCTTATTTGTCCTGAGTTATTCAATGTTCTGTTCTCAGAGTTATACATTCTACCATCTTTTTTTTCTCACACCAGAACTAATTCTCTTATAGGTCTCCCATGAACAAGACTGAGCTTCAGTTGGGAGTAGGGAAGTGATGGACTCCTCTGAATTAAGAAGTTCCTGGACGAGACTTCGTATTCCTATTGTTCCTTTGCCGATGATACAGCTTCGTCGGGAGTGACTTTTCCCTCTTAGCGTAACCACATACTATGATCACGCAAGCTTCGACATGATTTTGTTATTCGTGGCAACTCTACGAAACAGAATTACACCAAATTAAGAGAAACAAAAAAATATAGGGAGAAGGGAAAGAGGAGAGGAGAAACTAAGTATTTCTTAACAGGGCATAAGTCTGAATTATGCGAATTCTGAATTACGCAAAATTCTAAGTAATGGTGCGCCTAACCCGGTTACTCTGGGTAGTAAAGACGGGTGTGTAATGGGCGAGGCAGTAAACGACAATAAAAAGACGTACTTAATCATTATTAAAGCTTAATGAAAAGAGAGTATGACTAGACGCATCTACTCTACCTAGTCTGGTGTAGCGTATGTGAGGAGGAGGAGGAGCAGGACTCTGTCTCACCTAGTCTATGGCAGCGACAAGCCTCGGGGCAGCCTTCCTTCTCCGGGCCCGTGGCGAAGTTCATACCGTCGGCACAGCAACCCCAGTCGCTCTGGTGGCAGTCCCTGGGCTGTGGCGCCTCGATCACTGTCGCCACACACAGGGAAGGAGGAAGAGAGAGAGAGAACCATGACGTGAGAGGAGGAACAGTCGTGGGTGAAGGTGAAACTTTATTGATGAAAAGGTTGTTTAAGGAAGAGAGAGAAGAAAGAAGAAGACAGAGCACTGAGAAAGGGAAGGAATCTCAGCAAAAAGAGAGGCAGAAGTTCAAATCGAGAATGGTATAACCGTATTTGAGACAGGGATGACAGAACTGTAAGTGTGGGTAGATCCAGAATCACATAATAATAAGAAGCATTGGTAAATATACCTCAAAGCAACACGACAATATAAAACGAGACGTAACACACATAATAAGAGGTAGCACACAAACACATAAAACGTAGAACACATACATATCTAAAATGGCATAACAGTATAGAAGTGTAACTGAATGACCCACACACTGCGACCCAAAGAACGGTACACACAAGTGCTGGAGGACACAATACGAGGCGGAGGAGCACTCAATCCCTGCTCCACTTCGACCGCACACACACACACACAAGATTGCCAAAATATCTTAACGTTCAATTGTTGTCCAATACTTCTGAAGTGGCCAGGTAATTAACCACTCTTTGTAAGCCGCAGAAAAAGTCTTAATTACTGGCGCAAGTTGGTAATTAACAGATAACGACTTGAGTGTTTTTCCTTCCAGGAGAGAGAGAGAGGGGAGGGAATATATCTTGAAGCAGTCATCAATAATTTGATGGCGAAGAATGTTCAAAGCAAGTTAACGAGGGAAAGAATGTACAGAACAAAAATGCTCATAGAAATGACGTACAGATGATATTTTGTACAGAAGAGAGGAGAAAATAATGTACAGAACAATAACATGCACCTCCATTGCACAAGGCAACATTGCACAGACCATCAGTGGAACAAAAAGGATACAGAGACGATGAAAGACTTATGGAACACAGTACACAGAGCGACAGTGTCCGAAGTGATGTTGCACAGACCAACAGAACCACCTGGTAGGCTTGGCTCACCCGTTCTCCCCCATTAACAGAAGATCTCCAAAAAATAAAAGGATAAGCCGGGAGACATCCTCATCTGATATGATGACCCAACACAGAGCACGGCAGGCCTATAACACCAGCAGAACCAACGGAAGACCCTTACAAGAGAGAAGCAGTGGGTCTATACCGTCAACAAAATCGAGAGAAGACCCTCACGCACAGAACCAGTGGGTCTATACCAACCGACAGAACCGATAGAAGACCTTCACACAGTGAACCAGTGGGGTCTATACCATCAAGAATATCGATAGAAGACCCTCACACAGACAGCCAGTGGGTTTATACCGTCATAAAGTCAACAGAAGACCCTCACGCAGAGAACCAGTGGGGTCTATTCCAACCGACAGAAGACCCGACCGATGAAGACCCGGTTAACTCGCTCACTCACCTGCCACCCTGACGGAGTAATCCCTGCAGCACTTGGCGAAGTGGTGCTCCCGGTGGCAGTAGGTCCCTGGCGGGCAGATGGTGCCGCCCTCGCCGCAGTACAGGTCCTCCCCGGTCGACGGGTTGATGAGCGGCGACGTCCCGTTGCACGCCCTCGAACGCTGAGCGGCTGACGGGTGGGGGGTCGAGACGTTTGGCTTTAACGTTATGCAAGACGACAGATGGATTACGACACTCCACAACCACCTCCCTCACTCTCAGGTACTCGACTCTAACGCTAACTACAGCCCACTAACTCTGACCTCTGACCCTACCTGACCCCCTGACTCTGACCTCTGACCCTACATGACCCCCTAACTCTGACCTTTGACCCTACCTGACTCTGACCCTACATGAGCCCCTAACTGTGACCTCTGACCCTCTAACTCCGACCTCTGACCCTAACTGACCCCCTAACTCTGTCCTCTGACCCTACCTGACTCCTTAACTCTGACGTCTGACCCGACATGACCCTCTAACATTGACCTCAGACCCTACCTGACCCCTTAACTCTGACCTCTGACCCTAACTGACCCCCCTTGGCACCTACCGGCACACTCGTGGACGGGAACGACGAACAGTTGGACCTGGATGTTGCAGGCGTGAAGACGCATCAGGCAATCGGACTCGTAAAACTCCATGTCGCTGCCGCAGACCGGCTCGTAACGCGGAGGGGGCGAGCAGTAGAAGTCGCAGACGCAGCGGGCGCGGCCCTCGCCCTCGGACTGGCACTCGGCTCCCGCGATGCAGACGTGGGCGTGGCACGGATCCTCCGGGTCAGTGGGAGGGAGGGGCGTCGGGTAGATCACGTCTAGGAAAAAAAAAGGACGGGGTCCGTTGGCAATCACGTACAATCAACGCGCCTTGGGGACATCCTGTGTGTACACGAGGATGAGACGCATTTCCCAGAGAGTTACGAGTTCGAGCGAAACTTTTTTTTCTTCAAACCTTCACAGGACAAAGGAAATTGTGCTAATTTGCATATAAACATAAGGTTTAATAATAAATCAGTGCTAAATGATGTCTGTGGACATGGTGGGTTCTTTCCCGAAGGTCAATAAAGTTTTATGTTTAAATATTATTACCATAGAGTAAATGAAGCGTGGGTATTAATCGCCGTAGACTACATCACGGAGGTAAACTGTGCTGCTTAAGAGTAATTTTCTTTAACAATAGCGAATTTCTTTATATTTTTACGTGAAAAAGAACACAGAACAGGTTCGTAGTATGAACAATAATACAAGCATAATAATCTTAATTATAATAATGAATAATAATTGATAATAATGATAATAATGACGCTAATAATTATGGTAAATACTACTACTACTACTACTAATGATAATCCTATAGTGAACGAACCACCGCAGTGAACCACTGACTCACCTGTAACGATTCCTCCTATCTCGTTACACTCTCCGAAGAACAGGTAGTTGACGTCCTCGTTCTTCTCGCAAGCCACCTGTGACGGGAGAGAGGAAGGAAAGGAAGAAGACTCGAAGTGTAGTCGAAGCAGTAGCATCGAAGTATAGGGTCGTGGTAAGGGTCGAAGCAGAGGTGAAGCATTTGGTTCGGAACAGACTCATTCATACGAGTCAGGGCAATACAACATTTGGCATATGTATGAAAACACAAGAGTTTGGTAATATGAATTACATGTGGATGACACCCTCCTCGTTAATATGTTATAACACATGACACAAACTCTTTTTGCTTGACTTCTACTGGTGTATGTGTGTCATCCATATGACACCCTCTTCCTGTGTAAGTCATACTAATATATATGACTCCAATATTACACAGCAATCCTGAGTATGGATGTGACACCCATATGAACCCCACATGACACCCATCTTATGCATGACACACACACATTACAATTTGCGTCCGACAACCTCATGATATAACCAATTTGCGTCCGACACCTCCATAATACAACCAATCTGCGTTCGACACCTCCGTAATATAACCACTTTGCGTCCGACACTTCCATAATGCAACCAATTTGCGAACGCCACACCATCGTGCTCACAACCTCCCATTTGGCACTTCCCACATTAAATCCCTCCTACTCGACACACCCTCACACATGGCACCTCCCTCCACGTGACACCCACCTTCCGCATGACGCACTCGTTGCTGTACGTGATCCTGTCGGAGCCGCAGACTGGCTCCCGCTTCGCCGGACACTCCGTCGGGCAGATGCAGCGGCCGTCCTCACACCGCGCCCCGTACTTGCAGTGAACGTCCAGGCACAAATCTGCAACACACGTTCGTCGACATCAGGATCTTTAGGCCGTTCACACATAGGGGAAAGAAACACTAGGGCTTTAGGGACGTACGTACGTTCACATCCATACGTTCAGTAGGGGGCGATAACTGGGGTGACGCTGAACGTGGCTCCATACATTCTTAAATCCGCAGACATACGTTCAGGCTGAGATGTGTAGCAACACACAGCCGTTCAGTAGAGAGAAAACAAAACTCTGCAACGTTCTTGTGTAAAAAAAAAAAATATTTGTATCGAACTTGTAAGTTCTGAGATGTAAAAGATCTAGAACAAAAAATTACAAAAGATCAAAAGTCCTTATCCCCAGTTTTGACTCACGCAGCAAACAAGTAAAATTCACATAAAATAAAAGAAGGTATGGTTGACTGCATTTTGGGTAAACATTTTTCCTTTTTGCATAAAAAATAAAAGTTCTCGTTTAACAAAATAGCAGTAGTTCTCTCCACAACAAAATAACTCACACTGGCAGCTGGCAATAATTCATTCATATCCCGACTTTATTTGAGTTCTAGAGACACTTGCAACAATGGTTGGGTTTCTAAACACAGATGATCATTTGATGGGTAGCCATACTCTATAACAACCTCTTCATACAATCCTTTTACCTTACCCTACTGGGCTCCCTACACATTTAGGGTAAGGCCTGGTAAGCTATTCCTTCAAGTGAAACCGGACCACACTCTACAAAGGAAGACAATCAGCCTGTGAACATCTAGGAAAATCTTGGTTTGGTAACGTCTCTCTTATCACGACGACGGTAGCGACCACCCACGAGCATAATGTTACGACCCTAAGGGGGTCGTCATGCTGGAGGTCTAGTCCTCGTATTGTTATGGGGAGGTAGAGAGGGAGGTGGAAGGGGGTCGGGTCGTACCGTCGGTCGCGCTCGAGACCTTCACCCATTCTCTCTTCCCCCGTCCGTCCCAGTGTCTCAACACCCAGAGGTAACGCATAAACGACACGGGACAAAATCAATGATTAACGGAAGGAGCCGACACAGACCGCAGTTCCCCTTGTGGACGACGGTCAGGTGCTTCTGGTTGGCGCAGGCCGCCACCTGCAGGTGGCACTCCGAAGCGTACGTCTGCCCGTTGCTGCCACACACTTCACCTCCCAGCGCCTGGTGGGGTGGGAGAGAGAAATACAGTCAGTCCCTCGCAACACAGAGACTCTTTATCGAACTGTTGGATCAACTTACCACACACGTACGTATGCCATGCTCCTGCAGTGCTATCCTGTCACCATCTGTGTAGGTCGAGGATTTAGAATCCCATTACCGTTCTCCAGTAGATAACCTCGTCGTAAGCACACGGGTCTTTTATCATACGTCTTTCCCATGCATTCTCACGCACCATGTACTTATGCACGGTCATTTAAGACTTGATATACACATAACGTACGTACATATTCAACTACTCGTTCGTCTGTTTGTATAAGTCCATTGTTATCTATTCGAATCAACTTTTGGGTTCCCTTTGCAACCTCCACAAACTAATCATCAATGATCACGACCCAAAGCCATTGCAAAACGGATGATCTCTGCCGTACGGACGCAAATTTCCCTAATCGTCCGTGAGACTTTCGGGCTGACACAATCATCACGGACGGCGATGAAGCCATGTCCGCATACCGGGGTGGATGGCGATGACAAACAAGTGATACGATTCCTCCGTGGAGAGAGAGAGAGAGAGAGAGAGAGAGAGAGAGAGAGAGAGAGACAGACAACGACGACCCCCCCCCCCC
>JAYMFT010182185.1:0-22500 GCA_038088735.1 Panulirus argus
ATATATATATATATATATATATATATATATATATATATATATATATATATATATATATATATATTACCGGACTCTCGAGGTTATCCAGCGAGTGAAACGTCACATTGGCTAGGCTGTAACTTCGTCAGTTGATGAAACAGATTTCCGCTCAATTTAGTGTCCTCACGTTGATGTAATACGATATTTGGCGAAGTGCAGATAAACTCAGTCTTCCTCGACATTTATCTGAAATCAGCCGTTCAATCACTTGGCGAAAGTAGCGACTTAAGAGCAAAGATTCTCCGAGCGGCGTGGCAAAACTAATCCAGCATTGAGGTATAGGGTACGCTGAGCGGTGACGGGAGAAGGGCTGAATGCGTACCGGCGGATGAAATACGCTCGTTAACAGTGAGTGAATACTTACGTATTCACGATGGACTCCAGAGAACCCCCGCGGTTTCTGGGCAGGGTAAGCAGGCAAGTTCCAAAGGGCGCCACGACCTCCGGGATTCGTTGAGTCTTCTGTCGGGAGAGCTAGCCAGCCAGCCAGGCCAGCCGTCCACGCTACAGGTGATGATCACTCGATGCCGTCACACACGCAACACTCATAGCTGCCGAGATGGATTTAGCTTAGCGATCCTTGCCTGCGAATCACCAGATGAGAAAGTGAAAGTTCTAGGATCGTATCTGATCGCGTCAGTGACTTACAAGCTTCTGTTTGAAGATATGAAAGATTTCTAAGATTTCTAACACAAGAGAGGCCAAATATGAAACACAAAGTATACATAAAACATCTAACATTATATGTCACACATAGTTGTATAAGATACATGCCATAAATTGTTCAACTACTGATGCTGTTAAACACATCTCGAAGCTTCGTTGCTTCAGAAACAACAAACCTTCCTCGAATCCTGAAGACTTCCATAGTCTTGTCATAGCAGATGTGTACCTTAACGCAATATAGTAAGAATACGACAAATAAACTAAAGATATACAGACAGCAAAACACTACTGTGGTTTTTCGAGGCTGTTTGTGAGAGCAGAAGTGTTGAGGAAGACAGAGAGGGTTTTTTAGACTGGAAAAAAGAGACAGCAATGAAGATAAAGAAGGAGAAATGGATGTAAAATATTTTGTCTAGGTTCATGTGTCAATTTTTTAACCTTTTATGAGACATTCCTTTAGACCCACCCAAGTTTTGTTTGACCAACTGATATGAAGGGCTTGTGAGTTCTTCATGGTACTCCATGGCACTTGATAAGTTCTTAAAATCTACGTGTCAATGGATCCGAATCAGCTTCGAACTTTGTGTAATTCTAATCTCTTGTCTCATGATTCTCCACGTCGATACGGCTACAGAAGTTTTTCATCACGCATATAACATCCGGGTGGAAAGGCAAGTACGAGAACGGCCAAAAAACTCTAAAGGAAAAACAACTAGGAATTTAATGTTTGAATAAGTTTATTCTGACAGATGGAAGCAGGTTCAGAAAAGCATTTGCCGATTCTTCTCGGTTCGAAGCTTGAATCATGTATTCATCTCAACATTTGCTCTACCTCAGTCGTAATGTAAACCTGAGTATCCTTTAGAGTCTTGAGTATACCTGTATTCTACTACAGTATTCAGGTGTTGTTCTCGTTCCACGACCCAGATCTCTCGTCCTGAATCATCTCTATCTGTCAAGAATCTGTCATCTTCATTTGCTTGCCAGTTTGGAGCTAATGCAGAATTCTTCAAAGGTTGTTTCTCCTAAATCAAGTATTCTTTATAGATGTGGCATTATGTGACCATGCGTTACACACAGCCGTTCAAGCCAGTGTTACGTAGTGTCAGAGCTCGGCTTTACACGACTAACAGGAGTCATGTAACAGCGACAAGCCTTTAGTTACATGAGAGTCATGTGTCATATGGCTCTCAGGATCGATGTCACGTAAAGTCAGGATTAGGTTTCGCGTCATGTCAAGGCCAAATGTTTCCTATCGTTATGGACAAGTGTCAGGTGTCATATGACATTATGGCTAGGTGTAAAGCGTGACGTCAAGGCCAGGTGTGTGACTTGACGTCAAGGCAATGTATCTTAGATGTCACTGACAACATATCATTCCCTTCATCTACAACTGCTTTCCTCTACCACAATAAACTGAAGAAATTAATTATGTGGTTCATCTCAAGTGAATCAAAACTTGTATGTTATAACTAAGACTCGATATCTCGTTTATGTAAAACTTAAATGTTTTCAAAAATCATGGCATTTAATTAAGTACATCGGATGCCAAAACAAATGATTCTCATTTGGTGTAAAAACCCTAACACCCTTGCAATAAATAGGCCACCCCGCATATGGCAACATTCTTATATAACTTTATATTCTCTGAATAAACGGGACGGAGACTTATATTAATGGACCTCTAAGTTCAGCAGATGGCACAGCGCCATACATTGGTACATATATCATATAACAGACGGCACTGCACCTCACATTAACGTCCCGGTTCAATAAATGGCACCGTATGTTGTATTAGTAAACATTACACTCAACAGGTGGCAGCACGCGCTACTTTTAGGGTACCCTATAGACAAAACCCTGCTTGCTTGAGTCCTAAGTTATGGGACGGGATCTGCGTTACTGACGATGGGTAAAAATGTTAAGCTCGTCATGGATGCTGGGAGATGAAGATGCGTCCAACGCCTTAATTTTGGCTGACGCTGTGTAAGGTATGACATATATATATGTTGGACGGGTGAGGTATTTTCACCGTCCGTAGCTTCAATTGAGATTACTGTTCCTTGGATCTCTTCAATGATTTCCGTAAATATCGATCAGTTTTTGCATAATCATGTGTGTATTATATTTTTTGTTGAGCTGCTAACATGTCGGGTTGATGAATCACTCTCTTGTATTGCGTAACTATTACAGATCGTTGGTGTTACCGGGCTACGCCCAGTCGAGGTTAAGAAGCGAATGAAAAGTCATCCTTTTGGCGAGGCTGTATCACTGGGAGTACAGTCTCGACAAAGAATTTCTCATTCCAAAAAGGAGTCCGCATTTCCCTGCTACTGGAGGTAGAGCAGCCATGGGCTGCAGGAGCCTTTAGAGAGGCCCTGGTCAGCACCAGGACTTTCCTAAACAGAGGACCTTGGGTAATCATAATAAGCCAAATGTGGACTATTCTGGGGAACAGTTTCAACTGATATCTTAAGTGACATACTGACCAGCAAACATGGACTTACTTCAACACTAATGTATGATATACACGAAATATTACATGTATATTGATATTCTATATAGAGCCTGTCATTATACAAATCACAGCGACATATTTTCACTTAATTCTGGTGTAGAAATTAAACAGAGGATTGTTTACAGAACTTTAAAATCCCATTTTCTATATCTATACAGAAATATCTCTCATTTACACCTCTGTACTCATTGTCAAACCTTTCATATGCCTGTTGCCCTCCCTCATCAAATGACGGATGGTTCTCGTTTCTCATGCTGTCACAAGCTGTAGGCGTCTGTGCTCTGTAGCCCATTAGCCGTGCATATTAACCACGCACTGACTGACAGTCAGGCGTTTGGCAGTTTCGTTTGCACCTGTTAAGAGAGGACTTCAAGAACCTCATCTGTAGCCGGTGACCCCTTCGCCCCAGACGGTCCTGAGTCGTGCTGGATCATCCAACAGCCAACAGACTTGCCAGAAAGACTGGTCTTACCCCTGCATAAGTTTGCAGATGATGGCATGGTAATAAGAGAAGTAAAGAACGGTGGGGATTGCACCAGCTTACAAAGGGACCTAGACAAAGTCCAAAGTTGGTCTGATAAATGGCTGATGAAATTTAACCCCAGCAAATGCAAGATAATGAGGATGGGACGCAAAATAAAAAGGCTTCGACACAAACATTATGTAGCAGGAAATGACCCACAAGAATCTGTGTAAGAGAGAGACTTGGGAAGGCTATGTTGCGCCTATCCTTTCCTCAAAGCTCCACTAGAATACCTGCATTGGAGACAAAGTGGCTGCTGGCAAATATTAGAATCGCATTTGAATAGATGAGTAAATATTCAGAGAACTATTCACAGCGTATATGAGATCCAAACTAGAACACGCTTCTTAAGTCTGGTCACCGCTGTGAGGGATGAATAAAGAACTAATAGAGAAGGTCCAGAGGAGGCTAACAAAGATGGTACACCAGAATTAAGAGAGGTGAGTAACAGCTAGAGCATGGAGGCCATAATTTTGCCAGCTACGTTTTGGTTGACTTGATCATAACCATTAAGTTTCTAAAGAAGTGACACAGAAATACTCACGCACAGACACACACACACAAACACACATACACACGCACACACAAAAAAAACACATACACAAACACACACACACACACACAAACACAGTTCTGAATCTGTTGGTGTTATTGTAAGGGACTTGTTACTAGAGTGCTTGTGTAAGGTGTTGGCTGTTGGTGCAAGGTGGTGAGTGTTTGTGTAAAGCGGTGAATGGTGGTGGTGGTGGTGGTGGAGGTCAGGTTATCAGGGTGAGTGTAAGAGGTGTCAGGTGGAGGCATCATACGTCAAGCGGGAGCCATCATCTCACCTCCTCCTCCTCCTCCTCCTCTGCCACCCGCCCCACTCCTCTCTTCCCAACACAGGACCAGTGCCAAAGACGGGGCAACACATCACAGGTGTTCGCTGCCAGCCGTGCACCCTGATCAACCCCTCCTCCCCTCACGCCTCCACATATAGCCGTAATAACAATAAGACTCGACACCTGGCCAGATATAGCCAAGAGTGCCCCAGGTAGTGGACCATGGGAGGGGAGAGGGGAGGGAGGCAGCTCGTTATCACAGCCCTCGTCATGGGTCTGACTCACGAGCGAGGTGTGAGGGAGATGTGACCGTGGCGACGCGCGGAGGGGTGTGTGTGTGTGGGGCAGGTGGCACACACGGTGGTGGCAAGTCGGGCAGTGCCCCGCGACAGGTGGTGTGAGGCGGTCGTGTGGCAGGAAGTATGCGGGATTTCGTCAGCCTGAGGGCCCAGGCCCTGCTGGCCAAGAAGCCAGTCAAAAGGGGCGACGTCCTCCTCACCTCTAAACCCTTCTGCACCTTGCTTGACGCCTCCGCCGTCAGCTGTTACTGCGAGTACTGCCTCGCCTCCTTCAGGTAGGTGCTCTCACAGGGTAGGGTGATGATCTTGTACCTGTCTTAGAGCGGGGAGGTGGATGGCGTCCTTACCCGACGTGGAACAGTTGCTTGGTGGTGTCCCGATTGTTAGGGAGGCAGTTTTGTGGTTCCTGCTACCGTTTCTGGTATGGTTCAAGCAGCCGTTCGCCAATCAAAGGTGATGACTGAGGCCTCTCAGGGCTCTCTGCTGGGACCATTGATATTTCTGCTGTAGTTCAATGAACTCCTACAAAGGAAGACAGCATTACCCAAATATCCCACCTGATGAAAAAGATTGTGAGTAGATTTCTGAGCAACACAGAGCGCGAAGTGACCCCCCACAAAAACGCAGCAGCTGTCAGACAAACGTCGGTAAAATTCATCCCTAACACGCAATATAATTTAATGTAGAATAAGCTAAACATATAAAAAAGTAATGGTGCCAGCAGGTCAGACTGTGACTACCATATTACTCAGCGCAAGAATCAGCCTTTGGAGACGATCTTAGAACTGACAATGAGCCTACAGGTCAAGATGGGAGGGTCGACTGAAGAAGCAAACATTGTTTCCTCTGTGTTAAGACTGCCTCCAGGTACCTGGAGACAGAGATGATGAGGGAGATAGATATATATATATATATATATATACGACGTTGGCTCGACCGAAGGGGAAATATGCATCTCCGTAAGTGAAAAGACATGTCGAGCTGCTGGAGGACATCTAGAGGATCGCAACGAGGATGGCGCCAGAAGTGACTAATTTAAGTGAGGTTGAGAGGAGGAGGAGGAGGAGGAGGAGGAGTCATTCTACAACAACAGTTAATAGATTTATAAAGAGAATAGTTGGATTATGTGGCTTAAGACGTATAGGAAAAAACATAAGAGTTGTGTAACCCAATATACAGAAAAATCCGTATTTCTAAAGGGCAACAGAGACCCAACTATCGACAAAGTTTGCTTGACTTCATTAAAAAATTGTGATTAACTTCTACTCCTCATGGTTGTGAACGCTTAACCTAGGTAGGCTTGGGATTTTAACTGGGAAACATCCTCTCAATTTTAGGTTTCAGTATAAAATGATGCCCACCTTCACACACACAACTTTAGTCCAGCCCTGCTCACTAACTGATCAGTGCTGGATTGATGTTGTGTAGTGAAGTTATGATCACTTTAATACTGAAACTTAAAAATTAAAGGATGTCTATCACATTCCCAAGCCTAGCAAGACTATAAACTAAATGGGGAATGGAATGAGACAAGATAAATTATTTGATGACATATTTATCACCAGATCATATCGAAGGAAGAACGATGAAGGATATTTTGAGAGTGTTAATACAGATGGAGAAAAGATTAGAAGAGAATCTAAAGATGAAGTAATTAGGACGAAGAGGGCAGGGAAAGTATTATCAGAAAGAGAAGAACAGGATGAAAAGCTTCAACAAAATTAAGATAAAATCATAATAAAAGAAATAAACAAATAGTCAAAGATCGTGAAAAGAGTCAGCAAGTGGATGAAGAAATTAGGAAACTAGAAATTAATAAAAATATAATGAATACAAAATCAAAGTGACTGCAAAAATTAGGAAGGAAAGTAAAGCCTGAAAAGGAGAATAATGAAAACAGGTCAGGAGGGTCGTCTCTGAGTGTCTCAGGTAGATGAGTTATTGTTGCCTAATTTTTCCAAGGGAGGAGAAGAGATAATAAAGAGGCAAGGTGACTGGCCCGCTTAGTAAGGAGCTAATAAAACTTTCAAGAAATATCGGTGGATGGTACCTCTCAATTACACATAATGAGGAGTCCTACAGAAAATTCCTGATAATCTTCAGTACATCCGAAGACTTACAAAGAACCAGAACAATTTAACGAGAGCAATAAGAGCATAATTAGAATGGTGCAGGAAGAAGGGAGTCATGAACTTCTCACACATGATAAACTTCTAATAGAAGGCGAGTTTAACTATGAGGAACTTGACTTGGAAAGTGTACGATCTCAAGGAGACACAAGTTCCTGGAGTGAGTACGAGGGAATCGCCTATTCCAGCGCTTCACCTTGGCACACTTCGAGTCACTGAGGCTGGACACCGTCAGTACTAGGTCTTATCCTTACAAAAGATAACATGGAAACTGTAGATACCAGACATAACACCACCTGGAACAAGTAATTACGTAGTGTATGGGGTGTGAATACGTGATTAATGAGGACATGGGAAGGAGATGAGAGAAAGGACACCAGACTCGAAGAGGATACACAAATCGTAGAAAACTACACACAGCTAAGGATTAATTTTGAGAACCTATTTACAAAAAGAGTTCCCAAAATGGGTAAGCAAAGAAACTAGATATCCAGGCAGAGATAAGGGTGGGTCCCTCGGTGGATCGGGGAATGCCACAAGAGTTGTGTACATCGAACAGTTCTATGAACGATAAAAGAATAACGTAACGTAGATTCGTAGCAAGAAATTGAATAAGAAGTTTGTTGGGAATGATATAGAGAAATACTTTCAAAGTATCAGAGTTGTGGGTGACTAGAACAGAGTAGTGATGGAACTGTGGTTGCTGACAGTATATGGGTGCTCAAAATTTCTTCGAGAGATGGGGCTCCAAAAGTGTAGAACTTCCTCCTCGTCCTATGCAAATAGGTAATTACGAGTTGGTAAGTACATTCACACACACACACACACACACACACACACACACACACACACACACACACACACGCTCGCACACACACACGCGTACGCATGCACCAGGGCGCGCGGGAAGTGCGCCATAAATTCACTATCACGAGAGCTGACTATAAAGAAAATGTGACGTCACTTGGAGGCGGCCCAGATCCAGGGTAGATGGTTTGGTGCTGAGGTGTGCATGATGCCAGGCTGGGGTATGCTTGATGCCTGGCTGGGATGTGCATGATGCTGTATGCTGTACATTTGATGTAGTATAAACTAGCATATTTTCCCTTTTGTCCTCCTCTGGGTAGTTGACCTTAGATATGTAGTTCCCTACCGGGTTGTCGAACTCGGATCTGTAGTTCTCCTCTGGTTAGTCGAACTTAGATATGTAGTTCCCCACTAGGTAGTCGAACTCAGATCTGTAGTCCTCCAATGGACAGTCAACTTGGGGGTCTGTATTCTGCCTCTGTTTAGTCGAACTCGGTTCTGGAACAAACCTCTTCCACCCTACGGAACACCAACTATTTACCTCTGATGATTTTGCCTAAGCGCTAAAGTTCATGTGATCATCTGGGGGGTGAGTACTATACACGTGCAGCGAGGAGAGACCAGCCGCAGGGACTGGATGAAGGCAGCCCTGGAGACCTTCCAGGCAGCGACTCCGTGGCTGACGATCTCTTGCAGAGGGGACTTCGACAGAGCACCTCGGGCCAAGGACGCCTCTTGATCTATTTACTTCAGGTTGTGGTAAACTCCAGTCTAAGTTAGAACCGTCTTTTCCGCAATGACTCTTTTCTTTATATTGATTCAGTATCATGAGGACAAAAATGAAACTCTACTGATCCAGCAGATGTAATGGATAGTGGCTCCTGCAGGAAGGACCGGATGCTGACCTGGTGCAAGGATTGCGGACGGGCGTGTTACTGCAGCGACCGGTGCCGGGAGCTGGCCCAACCCTTACACCGGCGGGAGTGCATAGTCTTCCGCCTCAAGCCGCACTACAAGCCTAAAGACTTCGCTAGGTTCCTCGCCAGGCTCATCTGGAAGCTCAAGGTTAGAGGTTCAGGAGGTGTTTTGTGAGTCTGGTGATGGCTGCGTCAAATAACCAAATCTTCTTTCTTCTCTTAACACTGGCCTTATATATATTGCTCTCTGCTTCTCGAAAGCTAGTCCACCTACCACAAGACGTGAGAGACACATGTTTACTGAATGATAAACTCTTCTGTCACTCACAAAGTTAACATTGTTGCCCTAGAAAGGAGTGGCAAACATTGCCTGGCTGACTGAATGGAACCCGGTCAAACAGTCGGGCAAAATGAGTTCATAATGACCGAACTATCATGTTCCTAAATGCCCAGTTTTGTCTTCTTTTTTCTAAGTTTTTCCGTCCAGTAACACCAGTCAGTGGTTGACATTGCCTTTGGCAACTGAGGTCAAATATGGTAACGATGACTTTCCATTAATTCTTTTGTTCGTGTCGCTAAACAAATAACAAATAGCCTTCAGCAGTGTGACCTTTTGTTTCAATTTCCTTTAACCACACTGAACAATAATTGCCTGAAGAGTTAATAATAGCCTTCTATTGTTTAAGGATTTATGGAGTGTGACAATTTAGATCTCTTTTATCAAATGTTCGACAGGATGGAGGGGATGAAATTGCCGAGAAAATTGATGAGAAAAGAAGTCGACGGTTTGACGACCTGGAGAGTCGTAAGTACTGGGGTGAAGACGACTAACACGCACGACTTCCTGTGCCCCTTGTCGTACTCACTCTATCCGTGTATCTGTCCTCCTACTTAACCTCCCTACATGTATAAGTACTTCTACCTGTTTGCCTGTGTAGTAAGTCAACACACACACACACGCTGTCTACTCCCCCTCGCTAATTTGACGAGGGTAACGTGTGGATTTCTCCTCCACATCCTTCGTCATAGCTGCTCACCTCCTTCAGTCACACATACACACACGCACACTCCCTCCCTCAGTGTCCCTCACACACACAGCTCCTCCCTCACCTCACCTTTGGTCATTCCTACACACCTGTCCATGCGTCTTTCTCAGTTACAATTTTCTCAACCCTCCACAGTTATCTATATTTAATAATCTTTTCAACACTCCATAATAACTGGACTTTTAGCATATAAAGCTTTCAAAGTCAAATTCCCTCTTCGTCCATCTAACTTGCCATCACGTATGGCTCCCACACAATCCACCTCATTGTTTCTCAGTTGTAGGCGACCGCCTGAGTCGCTCAAATTGTTGTATCCGACCGTCTGTACCTCTAACACTGTTGTGACCGACTGCTTGTACCGCTCACACTGTTGTATCAGGCCGTCTGTAGCAGACCAAGGCTGAACAAGCAGACATTGGAGGCAAACTAGCCTGCTGCCTGATTACACTCATACTCAAACGCATGCACCATCTTGCACAACACTTCCCTAGGATCAACTATTTCCCCTGACATTTCACCTGTACTTCCCTCACCCCATTGGGAAGGTCAGGTGAATACCATTCCGTCCCTCGCCCCTCCATCACACACCTCCGCCAGATCGTCTCAAGTCCTCTTCTCCAACAGAGTTCTTATCTCTCGAGCTCCACCCACAACAGTCTGCATCGCGTGTGCTGGTCCTCCTTGACCACCAGCATCACAGACAGAACAACAGCCTCGCCCTGTAACTAACCCCTTCCATCATTGTGGGGACCAAGTCAACGTCCCTACGCTACCTCCCTTGTCCCTTACAGTTGTGACCACTTCCCAGAGAGTTTGTTGATGTGCTTGTACGGTACAACGATGAGGACCTCCCATTAGAGACAGACCACTAGTGTAGTAGATTCATGTTCTTTAGCAAACTGACAAAAGTGGTTGGTTTAGCGAGTTGACAAAGCCTCTTCCATGAGAGGAGTCTCGTACAGATTGATATGATAGCACAAGTTCTAATACTGGATCATTTTGTTTTTGTATCTTAGGAGATAATGGTTCAAGTGATTTGGTGTTTCTCTTAGACCAACACTAGACATGTACTAACACATTTGATGTTGATGTAAAGATGTGGAGTGTTTCTCCCTCAGTAGATGATGTGAATATAGGATGATAACAGTCATCATATACTGATACACGGCAACAGAAAAGGATATCTTTTAGGTGGGGGATCACACCAGTTGCTGAGATACTTGTGAGGGCCAACAGTCACGCAGAGCTGTGTTCCTATATACACTTGTCTCAATATCTCATACTTCCCTCTCCCCCTCTGAGCCAACACAAGGCTGAGGGAGCGTGGAACTGATGGTGTCATTTCATCTCTTCCTATAGTTCTGTGTGACATAGACGCAACTGTTATGTGTCTGGCTTAAGGTGATATAACTGTCAATGGCAAATGTCTGAGACAAAGATAAGAATTTACCAGTTTCCTTTTTCTATAAAATGAAGCAAAGGAAGTGACAGTTTTGGCTAGAAATCCACTGCTGTTTTGTGACGACAGTCGAGATTCCCTGCTTGCACTGTGGCAGGGAGGCAGTGCCCCTTTTATATTCAAGCCAGACGTTCTTAAGTCAATCTGAGACGCGTGATATAAAGGAAAATTAAACGCCGTAAGAAAATAAACGCGTTTAAGCATAAACTGATTTTAAACTGTATGATGATATAAAACAGGGTCTAATAATGGCGTAAAATGCGAAAAATGCCATAAAGTCTGTGAAGAGATACTAACTAGGGTGACGACGGCCCACATTTCAGACAGCCGGGAAATCAAGGGCGACCGGGAGCAGCTGAAGTACCTGGACTCCCTCATGCCCGACCTGCTGGTGCTGGTGGGCAAGAAGAACCTGCCGAAGCGGGAGGATCTCATCACCATCTACGGCAAGGTGAGTCGCCCCCTCTGGTTCGTTTTCGAACTGTCCCTTCACCGTCACCGCACCATCACCGTGCACCGTCAATCTACCATACTTGCACCGTCATTGTACCATCCCCCTCACCGTCACTCTACCATCTGGGAGCCATCACCATCCATCACCATCTGCGCCAAGTGTAATCTTTACGTCTCGCTGGGCTTGACAGGCGGCGGCGCATCGGTCACATCACGCGCGCCAACGAGGTAACACCGCTGGCTATATTCCTGGCTATTTTGACGTTGCCTACACCCGCGGCTATGAACCCCTGGATATCGTCAACCATAAATAATCCTCATACCCTTGGCTGTATTTCCTATCTTTGTATTCTTATCAGTTCCACTATTCAGTATCGTACATTCTTGTCTCTTGTGGCGATAACGACATTACTGATAAGGAGTAAATTTCGCTTTTTCTAAGTCTGGTTATACTTCTGGCTATATTCTTGTCTGGCTACACTGTTCATTACAACCTTTGTTTTTTGGTTATGATTATTGGTCATTTCTTATTAATTGTATCCTTGGTTATGATTCTCCATGTGTACAGCATGTCTTAGTTATGGTTCTGTTGCTTGATTATTGCCTTGATTATCAAGTCCAAATGTTTACTATGCTCTTAAATAGAGCAGTGGCCGCTGACTGGAGACTGCTATAAATAGCTGACAAGCGAAGGGCAGCTGATGGTAAACGACGAATGCTGTGGGTGACTGGCGATAGCTAAAGATAGACCGAGATCGATCGACGATACCTAGGGGCACAGACGATAGCTTGATGGCAGCTGCATGTATCTGAAGCCGAATGTGCTGACGATCGTTAACCCCACTGCAAAGGTGTTTCCGCCGTTCGGAAGAAATGTGCAATAAAGGTTCGCATCGCAATTGAGGGTTAGAGAGATGATCGTGCCAGCAAGTGAAGTCTTGGGGAGTTGAGGATGGGGCTTTTGGGGAGTGGGGCGGGGAGGGGGGGATTGGGCTAGGGGAGTGGGAAGGATAGAGTTTGGAAAGCTGGGGAGAGGGAGCTAGAACGGTGATGCTGGGGGAAGTAGGAGACGGTGCATGGGGGTCGCTGGGTAGTGGGAGATGGTGTACAGGGGGGATACTGGGGGAGCATACTGGGGAGTGGGGTGATGGGACATGGGGGTGATTGGATCAAGAGGTGGAGGAGGTTAGGGTTGTATTATGGGCTATGGGGTGAGGTCTGTGTATCAGCTGAGGTGACGCAAGTCTCTGACTGTCACACCTCCTGGTGTATTAATACTCACACACACACACAAACACACACACACACACACACATACATACACATTTGGATTTCACTGGTAATTCATACCGCACCACAAACAGTGATATTCACAGTTTAACAGGCACCCTCTGGAACTCGACACACGTCGCCAAAACACCAGGTGGAAACCCCCCACCAGAAGCAACACGGGCGGGCCTGAGAAGCAAACAAACACACGGAGGATCGCCGCTCTTCCCTGTGAGGAGGGAGTCAAATCTGAGCCCTGAGGAGGTCACGCCCTGTGGGTGTGTGTGCGTGTGTGTGTGTGTGTTATAGATAGATAGATGGATAGATAGATAGACAAATATATAGACAGATAGACAGATAGATAGATAGATAGGTAGGTAGGTAGGTAGGTAGGTAGGTAGGTAGGTAGACAGGTAGATAGATTGGTAGATAGACAGATGGATACGGTGATAAGCAAAAAACTGATGGAAATATGGATTGAGATACCTGAAAGGACAATGAGATTGATTGATAGATAGATAGATAGGTAGATAGATGACAGATAGATGTACATGTAGGGCGTGAATATAATCCTACCCCCCTTGGAATGTGTATACAAAAACACATGCAGGTAGTTTAAAGCATCAGTAACTGTGTGCGCGCAAGGATGGTTTGTTGACGTACAGAAATATATGTGTAGGGTCATGTGTGTGTGTGTGTGTGTGTGTGTGTGTGTGTGTGTGTGTGTGTGTGTGTGTGTGTGTGTACCTGCAGGTCCCGGCATGGCAGGTGAGGACCCAATTATAGACGGGTAATGAGGTGCTGCTGCTGAAGGTTAGACTGGAGTCTGGGATGCAGACGATGAGCGATATGTAACCAACATGCAGCTCCCGAGGCCCACCCGAACTCCAACTTACGTGACAATGGAGCAGATAGACTCAGCCTCAGGATCACTTTTACCCTCCTAGTTCCCCACTTTTTCCCTAGCTTTATCTTTCTCACTGCTTTCCTTCAGAACGGCGGAAGAACCTTCTCCCAAGGTCTTCAATTTGCAAAATCCCCGTCCCTCCCTCCAGTCAACAGTCAAGGAAAGGCATTCATAGCTTTAACCTCCAGCTACCAGGATCTGGTCTGTCCCAAGTCTTATACGAAAGGCATGTCTGCCTTCCACCTTAAAACATACCTGGATTCCATACCCTGACCGGTCTGCCCTATGACGTCACCACTATCCCCACCTGCAGGCCCCAGGCCCCTCCTAAACACCTCCCTTACCGGATCTATCCATGTCTCTCAAGGGCCACTCTCTCTCCTCGCACCTTCAACATGATGATGCTGGGCGTTCCTCTGAGAGAGAGAGAGAGAGAGAGAGAGAGAGAGAGAGAGAGAGAGAGTCATTAAATCAAACTTTTATATCATCATCACGTCTAGTTATCCCTTCTCACTTTCCTTCGTTCAATTTTTTCTTTCAAATTGAATATTTCTTATTCACTTATTTTGATTTCATACTTATTTGATTTGGTTTGTAGAAGTTTTTTAATCGTTTCCCAAGGCAAAGAACCGAATAAAAAGGGACGAGTTTATTACTCTTGCTTATCGAGGTAAGATAACACGGTCCACAGAGATGGACGGTGCAGGAGGCACGCACGCACCCACTCATTCGTCTAAGGACATGGCACGTACCACTAACGCCTGTCCCCCCTACCAATCCTTTACCGAAATACTCTTCACCTCTCATCAATACCTGTCGTAACAGATTGTTGACGTAGGTACAGCTGCCTTGGTCATCACCACCACCAACGACAGCGACAAGTCTCACCAACACACACATCCCTTCCCCGCCAACACCAGCTTCACCAACACATACCCTAGCACCCGGCAGTGTGTGCAAAGATATTGTTGTCACTCCATCCCTGACTCCCGCTGTACTCATCTACTGATCCCTTTGTTGACTGTAAGGGGGAGAGAGAGAGAGACGGGGGGTAGGAGTAGAGAGCCTCTCCACTCTCTCTCTCTCTCTACCAGCCAATTGTCTCGTCCGCTTGTTCTCTGTGGAAGGGCTGGGGTGCAAGGGAGGAGGGGAGGGTTGTATTGCTACCTCCCTTCTCACAAACATTGTGTTGAGGTGAGGGAGGAATGCGATATCCAAAGTCCAGTCTGACCCCTCATCTCGTCACCCCCTTTCCTGACGTGCTGCAGGGTCGGGGGGAGGGAGGGGGAAAGGGAGTGTCGTGCAATATTCAGGGAGAGGTGAAGGTCGTATTGCCAGGGAGGATGAGGTCAGTGCAAGGGAGAGGATGGAAGGTCGTCCCAAAGGAAGGGTGAAGGTCGTGTCTCAACTTCCCATGACATCACACAGACTAAGGGGAGGAAGGAGGGGGTGAGGGGGAGGGGGAGGCATGCCGCCCCTGCCCCGTCCACTGGGCCCATGTTGACACTAAAGGGGAGGGGAGGGGGAAGGGGGAGGGGAGGGAGGCCAAGAATAACCGTGAGTCAGTCAGTGGAACAGCTGACACGCCTCATGCCCACCTGCTGACACCCACTAGTGGGGGGGGGGGTCCGCCCATCTCGGATCGACCACTTGAAAACACCCACCAGAGGAGGTCCACCTGAGGTCGTCCACTTAAGAACGCCCATCTGAGGCCGCTCACCTATGGCCGCTCAACTGAGGCCGTTCATCTGAGGTCGTCCAGCAAAGGCTTTCTACCAGCACTCATGGTGGCAGCTGCCATGCCAGCAGTAATGGTGGCAGCACCAACAATCATGGTAGCAGCCAGGCCAGCAGTCATGGTAGGGAAGGGGATATTTTGGTCGTAATTCGAACGGGAATAACTCGCGCAAAAAATGTGACTGACGTCGAAATAAACAGTGACCCCCTTGTAGCCTGCTCTCACCTGGGCTCTCACCCGCCTCACGCTACCACCTCACGTGCCCCTCACTACGCCCTCACTCGCCCCTCATTACCACCTCAACCGTTCCTCACTACCATCTCACCCGTCCCTCACCACCATCTCATCCATCCCTCACTACCATCTCGCAGGCTCCTCACTAACACCTCACTCCCTCCTCACAACCATCTCTTAGGCCCATTACCTCGTTGACTACTCCGGAATAATGGCTTCCTCATCTTCCCATTCCATTCTGGTCCGTTCCCCCTTCCACACCTACCTCCCCTCACCAGTGCCACCACGCCTCACTGCCTCAGAGCAGGTGTTCGCCAGGTGTGGGTATAAACAGTGGCGGCAGGTGAGGGAGGCTCGCTCCTCACCCTCACCTCACACCTCCCTCCCCCGTGCCGTAGACCCGGGCACCACGACCATACTCACTCACTGGTATTTTTAACTCGAAGGGGAAACTCGGCCCGATCCCACATAACCAGCTGGATTGGCAGCCCGTCACCTCATGAACCAGCCACTTCTCCAGGCAGCTGTCATGAGGAAGCGACAGCTAGGGCTGGGAACCAACACACACAGGAAGCCTCTTTACACATACATGTATCATTACTTTTTCGTCCACGAAGAAGATAATGTATCATCAAAGAGTTGTCAAACATATCCTTCCTAGAGGGGGCCCGCTTGTGATCTTACTCTCTCGTCTTACCCTCTAAGCTTCCGCACTCTTCTGAACCCTTCGTACACTATAATCTACTTATAGATCTACTTCAAGCACAAGGTGTCAAGTATAAGTAGTTCAGGAGCATGGTGTAAATGAATATGTTACTATACTCCAAGTGTTAGTGTATGAGCGCGGTTCGCAAATACGGTCGCATTTTCAACAGTGTCGCATATATATATATATATATATATATATATATATATATATATATCTCTCTATCTATCTATCTATCTATCTATCTATCTATCTATCTATATATATATATATATATATATATATATATATATATATATATGCATACGCAAGAAAATTCTTGTATAATTTGCAGGTATTTCTACCTGGTGGTTTGAGTCTGTACAAAGAGCTAGGCAGCATTCTCCCCGCGCCTCAGTGCCTGTGTATGTATGTGTCAAGTCGAGGAGGTGAAGCTCCGATCATTGTTCATGCTGCCAACGTTGACGACGCCCTGACTGTCAGGTTATTCTTACCTTGAGCCTTGCATATCGCATTACGTGAGGGTCTGTTGTTTTTTTCCCCCTTAACATAGCAACGTCAGGGGTGTTGCAGGGACGCGGGGTTCTGACCGACCCTGAGAAGGTGGGTTCTGACGTAAGGACGAGCCAGTTGTTGTCTCACGTGCTATGGCTTGCGGCAAGACATGGATTACAAGCACATACTACACAAGGTACATAGGTACAAATAGTTGTACTAATCGAATTAATGAGGTCCAGGGACATGCAAATAACAGAAGAACATCTTCAAGTGACAATCACGCATTGGGAAAGTTCATCAGACATGTAACTGGAAGGCACTACTGTCGACAATACACGGGGCATCCTGTTACGTGATGTTGTAGTGTTTATGTGGCACGTCAAATAGCTTCTACCGAATTGTGTTCACTCTAGGATTACGGCCTGCCTGCCAGACGTAGCTGTACCGCATTCTAATCCCGGGGGTTAACGGTACCACAATGCCTAGTTCTGGCCTTGTGCTGACCAGTAAGGGTGTGTGTTGGTCCAATTAGTCATGATACCAGATGGTAGAGGTCGTATCTGGTCGCTCAGCACCTGTAAGTAAATGTGATTCCTCAAGGCCTTCACGAATCAATTACAGACTAACGGGAGCCACTGACGACTCCGCCCCCCCGGAGTCTAGCGTCTGAGAACCGTCATGACCTACTGGGGTACCTCTCCTATCTCCTCCCGCCGTAGCCAACGCCTCATTCTCCAGCACGGGCCACAACACGCGGTGTGCTGTGCTTCCCTCTTCCTAGCCTACCCCAAACTCCCACGACACTTAGTAAGCTGTATTCCCCTTCGGCCCTTAGCCCCAAGGACACTGTGCTCCCCACCCACTCTCCCAAGTCCCAACTTCCACGACACACGTTGTTCTGTGCCTCCTCTCCTCTGTCCCAACCCCTAGTACATGTGGATCGCATTGTCCCTCTCCTCAAGCCTCTCAGGACACGCGGTGTTCAGAGTCCACCTCCCTAGCCCTCAGGGATGGGCCATATAACACGCGGAGGTCAGTGCCCCCTCGCCCTCGCCCTAGACTCCCCTAGTCTGAGCCACGCGATAGCCATAAAGGACTGACCCACGTCACTAGTGTACTATGCCCATCATCTCAACCCCTTCCGGCAGGTACTGGTGAACAGCTTCTGTCTACTGGATGACCTTCTGACGCCCATCGGCACCAGCGTCTACCTGGCAGCCTCCGTCATCGACCACTCTTGCACAGCCAATGCCTTCGTCTCCTTCATCGGCAACAAGCTGGTGGTCAGGTCGCTCGTCGACTGGCCCGACCTCGACTGGAGCAGGGTACGTTCACTAAGAGTGTGGTGCGCGGTATGTTTGTTGAACGTATAAAGGGCAAGGAACGTTCTTTTAATGCATGGAACATGGTATGTTCCTCGAATGTACGGAACAAGGAACGTTTCTGTATCGCATGGAACAAGGAATGTTCCTTTAATCCATGGAACAAGGAACTTCCCTTAAATACATGGAACGAGGAACGTTCTTTTGTGCATGGAACAAGGAACATACGTTTAATGTATGGAGTATTGAACATGATTTTAACGAACTGAGGAGGTTACTTTCCTTTAACATAGTTAGCTCACAGAGAGCCTAGCTGTTCATTCTTCCCATTGATGTAGACCGGTAAATGGGTACCAGGTAAACCTTGCCGAAGGAGATTTATCAATTGTCCTCTGACATCTGTCTATCTATCAATCTATCTATATACATATATTATACATATATGATAATGATAATAAATCTGTTAATAATGATGATAAAGATGATGATGATAATAATAATAATAATAATAATAATAATAATAATAATAATAATAATATTAACAGTGATAATGATAATAATGATAACGATACAATAATAAGATAAGTATGCACATTATCTCGTCCTCACTCCCACCTCATGAACTGCCCTGGTTCACCCTCATAAATCTTTCACTCACACTGCCCATCTTGGCCACCTGGGTCAGGACGTGTGCCTGAAGGCTGCTATCATGTGATGTGTCAAGACGCATCTCTCACATCGTCTATAAATATATATCTTCATACTGCATAACCCGTCACAATCCTTACCTCACCAAATGCAGACGGATCGCACCCCCGTCTTCCTTGTTCAGGCATCAGTGTGCCTATGTGTGGGCTAATGACGGCAGTAATTAGCGCTAATTGGATTGGCTGAAGCTTGAGTTTAATGGGTCATCTCGTCTTCGTAATTTCTCTCTCATTGTGCTTCTGCAGATGGTTGACCAAATATCTATTTTTCTAGCCAAAGTGCGTTGCACCGCATTTGCATTTATCGAAAGCCATTATCACTGCTGCTGGGCACTGCATTAGCTTATCTAAATCTTTCTCGAATCGCCAAACAATCTTCTTAAGCTTGGCTTCATTTCCTAATTTCGTACCTCTGGCAAGTTAGACGAGGTCCCTCCTGAGTCCTGTTCTCAGGTCATTGGTAGAGGTAGTGAAAACAACAGAGGGCCAAGAACAGAGTCCTGTGGTAGCCCGTGCGTCACGCCGAGCCAATCGGATGCTTCTCTGTTTAACGCCACTTCTTTGCCCCCAGTCTGTACCCTAGTCCTTGAAGAGGAGGGGAAAAGGATTCGAAGGGAAGGTATGAGGAGGAAGAAGAGAAAATGGGGAGAATTGGAGGGTAAAAGGAGTGTTTAAAGTGAGGGAGGTGAGGAAGGTAACTGGACTATTTTCGTGGAGTTCATTTATCACAAGTGCCGTATGGAGATGAGCCGGGGAGTGCCGCCGTGCCACTAGATGGCGGCAGGCGGAGGGGAGCGGCGGTCACCACCCGCCCCAACATTAACCACCCCCGTATAACTCCCCTTAACCACAAGGCACCCCCTAGCACAATTCCGCTCCCTTTAACGGTCGGCCATGGATATGCAACAGTTTCTGCTCAGTCATGGAGGTAGAAGGGTATACAGGTCTGTGTGCTGTGTTAAGGAGTTGAAACTTTGTGAATTGTTTACAGCTGATGAGGCGGATTACCTCCGTGAAACATGTGAAGTTTCAGTAAACTACATTTTCTGAACTCCGACTGAAGATACAAAAAATTAAAAGAATAGAATAAAAACCAAAGTGTATTTCGGAAGCGAATATCATGGTTGTCAGGCAAGAATTGCGAAGGCAAAGATTTCCAAAGCCAAGCGGTGGAAGGAAGGAAACAGACATCACAATGGCCTGGCCCTTGAGTTGCCAGCGGTCACACAAAAGTTACCCAACTCAATAACTTCCCTAGGCAACATGATCTCGTTACTGGTGTAGGCATAGAAGCAGCCATCTCCTGAGACTCACAAACCGAACAAATATCTAGAGAGAATTGGAGAAGACTGGAGAAAATGAGATAGTATGAGACGACTGAATGAAACAGTATACAGAAAGAGAGATGAAGGAACGAAACAGATAATGACTGTAGAATAACACTGCATTTCTATTACGATTCGAAATATGACGAGGAGAGTGCAACGTCTGCCTGGCTTTCTGATCGTTCTCTCCTCCGTCAGGTGCGTATTAGCTACCTGGACGCCATGGACTGTCGCCAGCAGCGTCAGGACTTCCTTCGTCACCACTACTACTTCACATGTGACTGTCGGTTGTGTCGCGATGACGCCCACGCCCGTACCGCCTCCACCGTCCCCTGTGGTAAGTCTTCCACCCATGCCCACGCCCACCCATCCATCCACCCACCCTGACACACACACACACCTCCACCATTTCCTATGTTAAAAATTCCACTCATGTCCACACAGACACACACTTCCACCGTCCCCTGTGGAAGGCAGCGTCTGTATGCGACACACAGGGATCTCCTTAGTATCTGTTGACAAAATTTACTGTTTATTCTAACCTCAGTGTTTCGAAGCCAAAATTTTTTTGTGATTAATTCTGGCGGTGTTTGAATAATTCTTTCCCTTATTTTTTCAATATCTTTTGAAAAGTTTTATTTTTGTCTTTTGTATTTCGATCTTAAGATTAGATTCACCCCCCAAAAAAAAAGTTTGATCTTAGTAGAAAAGACTTTCACAATGACTAATTGACTATATTTATTGTTCAATCCTTCGCCGCTTGCGGCCTGCGCGTGTCTGTGTGTTTCCGCGTGCGGCAGGGTCTCCCACCTGCGGTGCCCCAGTGTACATAGACGAGACAGCTGACGGAGGCGTTGGGCCCTGCGACGCATGCGGCTTCAAGGACTTCCCCGACTACCTACCGCAGGACTACAGGCGAGTGGCCGCCTACAGCAGGAAGCACCTGAAGGACCTCAACGAGGTTAACCCAGGTAAATGTGGCGGTCACGACGGGCTGTGTAGCACAGGATCAGGAGGTGTACTGACCCAGTTGTGTGTTTTGACACTATATGATATCCAGTAGATATTAACTAACCATATAACATCTAGATGATATTCATAAAGTCCAAATGAATGGGAGTCCCTTAGATTATTTACATTTATCTGTGCCATAAATACTTTACAGTGTAGTTCTCAAATTGCTGTATAGACCTGAGCGACCCGTCTCTCTGCGACTTGAGCAAATCTACTTAAAAAAATGTGACTGATCTAAATAAGCTGCTGTCACTTAGAACTAACAACCCTCCACGGCCTCCAACGCCACACCACCCGCTGCCGCTGTCAACAGTCCTTCATAATGGTGTCATTAAACACCCCAAATGGGAGAATGAAAGTTCCGGATCCCTGAGCCTAATGACAACGAAAGGTCGGAAGGTCAGTCAGGTACTTTACACACTACCTGGGCTGAAAAGGTGTAGCCTCTCTGTCATACGGAGTTATGATTACGAGTGACAAAACCGAATGTGGTGTTTTTTAAAAAGAAAATCGGATTATTTACCATTGGTGACACCAATTATATCGGATTACCAACGAATTTGCTAATTCTCTCTCTACATCACACACAGACACAGACACACAGGCCATATTTTGGACTACCAGTACTAATCCATGAGAGGGATGCAAGGCAAGACTCCTGCAGGAGCTGGGGGTTTTGAGTAGAGTACTTCGGCTACGTGTAACGTGCTGGGTCAGCAGTGTCACTGCTTAACCCCTCGTCCCCCTTTCCCCCTGCCAGAGCTAGAGGTGTGGAAGGAGGTGGTGAGGGCACAGGAAGGGGTAATGCACCCCCTGAACGTGCTGCGAGCCAAGGCGACAGACGCCCTCCTCTCCGCCACGCTGAACCTACGGGCATGGCACACCGCCTGGGGCTTCGCCAAGCAGAACCATCTGGCCATCAGGTAAGAGACACCGTCCGACACCTGATGCTCCATCAGGTTAGACAGCTGCCTACTGGTTTGATATCAGGTTGGAACTACTATCTACCAGGTAGCCATCAGGTTGGACCTAAGACCTACCAGGCAGCCATCACGTTAGACCTGGTGAGGGAGGATTTCCAGCCCCCCGTTCCCACCCCTTTT
>JAYMFT010182186.1:0-12032 GCA_038088735.1 Panulirus argus
TCCATATTTGTGAGTAGTGACTCAACTGATGTTTTGTGTGTTTCTTGAATTAATTACGAAAGGGGTCTCAACCCACTTCTGGGACCCACTTTACGTACTGCTATACTCACTCCCTCTCTCTCAGTCAATCTATCTATCCATCCATCTATCTATTTATCTATTTATTTATCTATCTATCTACCTATCTATACATGTGTACGGGTACCAACCCATCGTGTCACTGTGCTTGTTTCTAATGTACTCAAATGTATGGGGATGTCAGACCACCAATGTAAGCTGCCTCATACTCACTAACCTGTATTATGGTATACACCCGAGCACAGTAAGCGCCTGTAATCTCTTGCCCGCCCACGCCACTGCACGTAGGGTGGTAAATAGATAGATCAAACTAACTTTTCGTCCGTCCGCATCCGTTTCAAGCTGAGCACAACTCCACAGACAACGTGAAAAAAAAAGTGATTTTCGTACGTTTGGAAGACCAGATTCCATCTTCAGACTGACGAAGGATATAAAAGGCTGAATCCTGCTAATGCCTAAGTCACATATTCTTCTGCAGGTGAACCGGTGCGCCCCAGAGCGAGGTCCTCCTGCTGTTGCTTAAGGGCAAATCTCTTCTCTCCGTTGCTGAGAATTAAGGGGAAAATATAAGCTCTTTTCCCCCCACGGTGACATACGATCCACTCACACGAACTGACTGATACGATTCTTCAATTGAACATCTACTAACAAAAGCGAGAAGGAGACAGCCACCAACCTTGCAGCATCCCAGTACCACTCTCCTCGCCCGTGACAACACGTCCTTGAATCACACAACCAAGTACACAGCTACCGAGACCGTGACACGTTAACCCGTACGTAAAAATTCAAGCACGAAAAAAAAAAAAAAGATAGCAACTCTGAATCGATCTTTTCCCCAGGTGGCAACGCCAGACTCGAACACTGACTCCCCACTCCCTCCCCCCATAAAAAAGGACAATGTGTCACCAGCGAGTCCCACGAGGATGTTTTCAGCGTTTGCGAAATGATAAGGTCCGACTCCCGATAAACCATTACACGCCGAAAATCATCACACGCGTTCCCCAATTTGTGTTTCCTGCTTCCCCCCCAGACAATTTCCTCTACACCGGGCAACTGTACAAGAACATGTATGGTTCTTACGACCACGATGAGAGTGGGACGCGGACTGAGTCAATGGATGAGGCGGAGGCGGAGGAGGATGGGGAGGTCTGAAATCAACTTCTTCAAAAGCTCAACAACGTCAGGTCCCGAGACTCGACCGGCGAGGAGGTGAACCGAAGTGGGCGTTCAGGCCGTAATGAGTGTGGTATTGATGACGACGACTTCGCGGCCGTCCAGGTGGGGAGGGTCATTAAGTTTTCTCGCGGTGGAGGGGCGGCGTGGTCAGTAGGGCAAGGGTCATGGCTCGCCACGGGGGCTCTTGTTCTCGTAATGACCTCCTGGTGGTCACAGCCGCTCCCGTCGCCGCCTACCGTCTCCATACACGCCAGCCACAACCCTGCTCCACAACTCGACCTTACCTCTCCCCCTCTGTAGAATTAAGAGCTGCTCAGGAACCCTCACCTCATCATGCCAGGGCCCCATTGTTCCGGCAATCGTATCTTTCCACGGGTAGTTAAGCTGGGTGATTGATGGTCGCGGGCGGGCTGGTGTGGGCGTGATGGGGGAGGTATAATAACTGACCACTGGCAGGTCATCCCTCGTTCACAGGCCGGAGGGGAAAAAAAAATTTACCTCTTCTCTTACGCTCTCGACTGTTCAGCTTCGTAGAAGGTGGGAGGGAGAGTGGGAGAAGAGAGAAAGAGGGAGGACCAGTTGGTGGGACAGATATGAAACTTCAGAGGTGCAGGAGCAGAAGGAGGCGAGGTGGGATGGTTGGATCAGATGGTGAGGGAAGGCATCACTCGCGCCTGCTGGTGCGTGTGGTGCCAGGTAGCGGCCCCCCGAAGACAGATGAGGAGGAGGAGGAGAACCTGCCTACCTTTGAGGACGCTACCAAGGCCCCCACAACGGTTCTCGCGGCTCCTCCGCTGATAATGAGCTCATGTTTAAGGAAGAGACGACGAGTCCACGACAGATCGACAAATGACCCCGCGAGGCGCCCCTCCCTTCCCTCCCCAACGGCGCGTCTGTAGTGACTCACAAAAGTGAATCTTAAAAGCCGAAGGCTACCTGTTGAAAGGGTGTCCAACATGAACCCCGAAGCCAAGCAAAAATGCGACTGTTGTCTTGAGGACCTCAGTCGAAGGTTTAAGAAATCGATCCCATCGTTAAATCTTTGGAAAATCTTACACGACTGTGAGTTTACGTGCTCTAGGGATACTAAACAACAGCCGTGTGTTTACAACGTGCCCTAGGGATACTAAACAAAAGCCGTGAGTTTACAGTGTACCCTAGGGATACTAAACAACAGCCTTGAGTTTACAACGTGCCCTAGGGATACTAAACAGCAGCCGTGAGTTTACAACGTACCCTAGGGATACTAAACAACAGCCTACCTTGGGCAGGATGGTGTCATGACACCGGACCTCAAGACTGATCAATAGTGAAATGCTCAGACGGAAACTGATAAAAACGTGGCAGTAATGAGTTTGTGTCAACACCGAAGATAACGATGTACTTGAAATCACAGGAAAGATACGGGTTTTTCAAACAGTGATTTCGGTCCCGCTACAAAGAGCACCAAAGCGGTTCCAATCCTCCAGGCCCTTCACTGGTCGTCGGCCGGGACATCTATAAAATCCCGGTTGGGCCGTCGGGCTGTGGTGGGGCCCCACTTGGACCTTATGAGACGCGCGGCAGCCGCCCGCGGGAGGCATTTCCAGGCTATCTATCCGCCTATCTATCACCATTAACTCTATTAGCTATTCCTCTGGGGGGGGGGGGGACCAGGTAAAACATGCCTTCTAAATTCATTACCACCCATCCTCCTTGTATTAAAGTGAAACCAGGTCCTACACACTTATAAAAAGTGCTTCTCCCTTTTTACTCAGCCCACTTTAGTCGATTTGTCAAGTGACACCAACGTCTCCACTTACATTTACTTGAACTAAATTATTCCTTACCCTCATTCCTTCTCTTACTGCATCTATCCTTCTTTTTAGCTGTCTGCTTCTCCTCCTTGTACCATCTACTTAACGCTCTGCTTGGTTATACCGACCTAAATGACTGTCATCCACGCGCCTTTGGGATGACATTCTCTTCACATACCTCTTAATTCTTCAGTTCTATCTATCCTCTTCACTCCCAACAAATGACTGGTGCTCGTAACGTAATATCTGGTCAAGCAAGGTCTCGCAGCAGTCTCGTAATGGCTTGCTCTCTAGTGTCTCCCACTGTTGAGTCTCGTGCCATCAGCAATTTACCGTAAAAAAAAAAAAAAAGACTGGTGTCGTGAACTTGTCTTAAAACACCTGCCCCACACTACACGCGCGAGCACCTGCCTGCAGCTAGCGACCACCACAGACACCTGGCTGCTTTAGAGCATCGACATCTGGTAGCCCAAGAGAGATTAATCCTATCAAGAGCACGAAGTCGCCTGCGGCAAGCGAGACGGAATGAAGGGGGGGCGCACACACACACACACACACGTTAGGAAACAAACACCTGTCACATTATCATACACGCGCGCCAGACATCTGCGACACGCCTGTCGGCCCCGTGTCGCCGCTCACGTCAACAACCAGCTCCGTCAGTCTTTTCCGGGTTCCATCCATGTTAATTAGGAGGGCCGGCCAGGGGCGCGGGGGGGCCCCCGCGGGGCCGCGTCTTCCTCTCCCCCAAGACCCTGGCGTGAGGACCCGGCGTGGGGGGGGGGGTGTCTCTCTCCGAGGCGGGTGGTGAGCGCAACACGGGTGAACATCTGTCTTAGAGGGAGACACTTGTCGTGGTAGTGTGCGAGCCGTGTTAACACGGGCCCAGCTGGGGCCAGGCTCCACGCCAGACCCCGCCGTCGAGTCGGAGAGCCACGCCACATCCAACACCCTCACCTCTGCCACCTACTGACCTACTCAACGTGATACACTCACCGTGTGTGTGTATGAGTACTGACTCAACCTATGGCGCGCGCGCGCGTGCGTGTGTGTGTCCATGTAGTGAATAAATGGGCCCCTAAGCCTATCTCAGCTTTATGAATCGTCGTATATCATACTACAGTCCATATATGTAGGTACCGACCCAACCGCTACTATGTATGTGTGTGTGTGTGTCTACCAACTGAATACACGGGGGCCCTTAGCCTACCCCTGTAGACTTGGTACATATCACTCTCCCGTCCATATATGTGGCTGCTGACCCAGCCATTCAATGCGTGTGCGTGGCCATGTACCGAGTCCGTTGGGCAGGTCAGCCCAAGTCTGTAACATAACTCGTACGTCACTCCCACGAAACCATCCTGTAACGTGCTTTTATCTATGAACTCAATACCTGAGGCTCTCTAGCCCACCTCTTCAACTTGCCTCACAGTCGCCTTCGTTCCTGTAACTCGTTATACACTTAAGCCCGTCATATGCCAGCCAAAAATGTCAAACCCCACGAAATGGCGTGTGGTGTGGCAAAGGAAGCGACTAAACTAGCCTTACATACACCACCACCGCCTTAACACAACACAAACCGCTCACTCAACACATCATACTCAATGTAAACCATATTTCACCACACTAAGCATAATATGCCACACTGTCAGGACCCCAACCAAAACCTATAATACACAAACACACGGGTCACACACTTCCCAAGTGGCAGGCAATCACACTGCCGTAACTATCATACTTCTAAATTTACCACGCACTTACCAAATTACTTTATAGCACCATGCCTCTACCACGCTCCCATCCAAGCTGCGTAAACCCACTGGATCTCGACGGTACGACCCTCGAGCACGACTTTACGACCCTTGGGTATGATGGTATAGCCTCGGACCTAATCCTTAACGGTCAGGCCATTACACCCAAGGGTCGTACCATCGTACTCAAGCAGTTAACGAGTGCAGATCCTGCTAACCTCACAAGCACACACAACCTGTTGTCTACATCCAGTTAAAAGACGCAGAAAACACAAGCAACCTGATCCATTGGTGCTTAAAGAAGGACGGACATCCCTTAACATTTTATTCTTGCCTTGACTCAGAGACAGAAGGGCTTCAGAAGTAATGGACAAAGCCAGGAACAGGGCTGGACGACTAGGGAGTGATCCAACATGCTGAAGACAACAGAAGCCAACGATAACACTTACGACTGTGCTAATGGGGTTGATCAATCATGCTGTTCAACGTCCCCTCAATATTTTGCTTATCACTGCGCGAGAACATTTTTCTTCGTCGACATCCAGGGACTCATCCCACCTTTTCTCTTGACAAACATCCAAGAACTCAAAACATTCTTCTCCTTCACTAACATCCAAGGACTCCAAAGAATCCTTCCTTCTCGCTAACTTACAAACATTCAAGAACATCCATCTCCTCCGACAACATCCAAGAACTTAAGGAAAAATGGACAAATAAAACTCAATTATAAAAGCCCAACTAATGGAAGCACCTGCATTATTCCACAGGATCCTAAACAAGACACTAACAGTAATAATGAAACATGGATTACGACATACGATTATCTTTAAGCATAATTAAACAGAAATAACCAATAAAGGACTATATCAATATTCGTTTGTGCGGAGGTGTTGTTACGATCTTTGAACGATGCTATGAAGAGCAAATGATCATCAGAACCGAAAACTAGAATCTGACAGCAGTGCTGATCCACCAGATGCCGGGCTGAAAGAATCAACAGGACATATCAGGCTGGACGAAACTTGAATTTGGATCCAAATCCCTAAAAGGGGCACTCCGGTAACAATGCAACCAGTCCTCTACAATGGCTGGCACACCGAGCTCGTCAAAACTCTCCCTGTGGACAATCCAGCAGCCACACCTGTCTCACACCAGCCCTCGTGGGGCACGCCCCAGGAAGGCCTCACACCAGGTAGCGGGCCAGCCCCGAGAACGCAAGGGCAGGTCGGCCCCACAAACACACAAACCAGCCATTCATCACGGGGATCCGACGATTGCTTGGCTGATACTACCAGACCTTCACCCAACACCCTCATGACCAAGCCCCCACCACTCCCTCCTTACTCACACTCATACACTCAGGTGCCTCCCTCATCCCAGCCACGCCCTCCTCACTGTTACTCATATACTCACACCTCAACTGGAGTCTCCATACCGTCACCACCAACCTACAATGCTCCTCACCAACACTTGAAGCCGGCGATCAAATCACAATACCATGAAGCCAAACTGTTAATCTGTGAAGGTGACTGGACGAACCATGGGACTTTCTCTCCCCCTGGCTTGTTCTGTTACCTCCTGCTAATGGGACACTCCTTGCACGCTCGGAAGACGCCCCTCTGAGCCACTGGCCTTCTGCACCATTTCCCAAGGGACTCTTTAGCCCCGATGTTGTTTGTTTTCCATTTCCATTTTATTCGTGAGGGCGGCTGCGATCTCCCAGATGAACCACAACTGGTACATGGCTTCCAATATCATCAGGACAAGAGAAGGACGTTTCTTGAAGCTTCTGCAAGTTTGTTCGTTTATCGCGTTTGGTGGCTTGCACATAAGCGAAATGAATCCGTCAAAGTATTCTGACCCCTCGTACTTAAAATTTCCTTTAAATCATCTAAGGATGTTAACAGTGTCGTTGGCATACCCTTGTATTTAACATACTACCTAAATTCCCTAAACGTATTTCGTCTGCCTTCAATCCAGCATTAGCTGTAATCTGATGGATCCATACAAAAATTTCTTGTACTGTTTAACCAGTTCTTTATGAAGGCTACAAATAAATGTGTCTGTTCAGTCAATAACTTACGAAGGGATCTTCGTTGCGAACGAATGAAGACCCGGTATACTGGTGAGAGGAACATCATATTATCTGCTCGTGACGCGGCGGGAAAGTGTTCGAATGACTCTTATACTTTCCTGTGTTGTTTACCGAGCCCTAATACTTCACCCGAGGTTTTTTTCTTTGAAAAAGAAAAACGGAGGAAAATCGTATTAAGAGCAGCAATCCTGTGTGTGTGTTGAGAGGACCTCCCTCAACATGTGTTGGCCAAATCTTGGATGACGCGAAGCTGGTGTTCCCGCACTCCCCGAGTGAGTGTAAAATCACGGTGCGTATTCCCAACATACCAACGCTAGCAAGACACAAGGTGTGGGTGTGTATCTACAGTGTGTCTGTGTGTGTGTAACACTATATTGATAACCTGCTGATTGCCGGAGGAAGTGGAGTGCGTTGTGCGGCGCTGGCATCGACGGTAGCCTTGGCCGGCCGAGAGCGTGTGATCAGCTGACTATACCTTTCACCTCAACCACCATAATGCCTTTTAGAGTGTCCCCCTCCCCCCACCCCGCCCAGAGCAAGGGGGGTGTCATAATGTACAGACAGGCGGGAACGACGAGAGGAGGCGAGAGGAGTGGGCCCAACCTGGCGGGTAGCGGGTGGGAGAGGAACGGGGCAAGACGCCGAAGAAGGGCTTCGACGCACAGAGCCAGCCGGGTTCTACTACGGTTGGTTCCGGTGGCATCGGCGAGGACGAAGCGCGCCCGAGAGACATCTAAACAGGACACACAGTTTCTTAGAGGCAGATTTAGCCATTCCCATAATGTGGGGTTTCCAAGAAACATTGGATGTTATAGTAATACCAAGTATGTTCATTGAGTCACGAGGTGGAATTACAGAACCGTCAAAGGAGACGCGAGAGTTGTAAGCAGTTTTCGATAGAGAGATAGGTAGAAAATGGGTCTTGGAGACATTAAACTTAACTAGATTTTGTGTACCCAAAACTGAGATATCCTGTCCAAGTCTGAGTTTACTGAGGAAGCTGTGTCAAGGCGAGATGAAGATCGAGTGAGAGAAGAGGGAGCAGAATTGAAGGATGTGGATGAATGCAGTGTTGAGTCATCCCCCTTTCCTTCCTCTCCTGACTTTACCCTCCCCTCCCTTTCGTAACTCTCCCTCTCTTTCCTTTCCTAAATCTCCCGTCTCTTCCCCTTTCCTGACTCTCCCCTTTCCTCCCTTTCTAAGTCTCCTTTCTCCTCCTTTTCCATATTATCCCCTCCACACCCATTCTCCTCCCTCTCTTGCCCTTCCATCCACTCTCTTTTTTCTTTTCTTTCCCCTTCCATCTACTGCCACTTCTTACCGACCCTATGACCTTCCTATCCTTTCCTCTTCCCTCCCCCTGGGTCATATTGTCCCCCCCCCCCACCCGCTTCGTCTCATCATCTCCCCTGCTCCTTCTCCTCGCCTGTATTCCCCCATTCAGACCCTCACCAACTCGGCTGGGGTCCTCCCCGAGCTCCCCAGTGTCTCACGACCCCCAGCTCCCTGGGGACGTCCGCTGGCTGGCTCTACGAGGGAGAAACCCAGACCTGCTGCACCCTTCCTGCCAGACGACCACCTGGTTCTTAAAGTTCTTGTAGCCCAACTCTCCCTTCCCTTATACTCCTTTCGAATTCGTTCTCCCTCTCCCTTGCCTCCACCTCTCATACATTAGGGATATGAGATACTATTCATGTCACCCCTACCGCAGATAACCTCATACTGGACCATCAGGTCTCCTGTTATCTGTGCTTAACACAAACTCACATATAACCTTTCTCTCTCTCTCTTGGCTCCACACAGACCGACCCTCCAGATGTCACTTCATCAGATGAATCACTTAAGATGGTCACTCGCCACGTAAAACCTTCCGACACAGTATCGCAAGACAATATAATTATTACGAAATATAATTTGAATGACATTAGCTAGCTATTCCTTCCCCAGACCTCCCCAACCATGCCTCTCCAGCCACATCTCCTCTTCCTCAGAGTACATCCCCATCCTCCCTATATCTCTCGCCTTAGACAGTCACAGGGTCGTCTGAAGTGTATCTTATATACCTAGTCCTCCTAAAGCGAACTAGTACAAATGCCAGTCCCACTCAGAGTTTTCCTTTCATTAAAAGTGAAAAACAAAAACTAATTCAAATCCTGCAGAAAGCAAAGACTACAACGTAAACATGGTGGCGGGGGGAAGTCTGCAATTCTTTTACACATTTTCGACAGGTACAGTGAAAATACCCGGCCGCCGTGACCAGAGGTGTTGCTTTAGTGGGCGACCTGGCCTCCCTGTGTGTGTGTGTGTGTGTGTGTGTGTGTGTAAGTCTTTCTGTCCGTCTATACGTCTGTTATTTTTTTCCTAACCACCGATAGCGGGTGCCAGGTCCCACATCACGTTCAGGTCGCACATGATGTAGAAAAAGAAAAAATAATGCCCGCCCCTTCCCCCCCTTTTTCAAACGCTGATAGATCCTACTCTTACGGTATGACACATTACAGGACCCGGGTGGGGCTGGGGGGAGAGGGGAGAGGGGAGATAAGGAGACATAAAAAAAAGAGAATCAGCTGCGGAAAGAAAGAAGCAAATATCGTTTCGAGCAATTAGCAAGTGTACACAAACACTCTTCCATTGCGTGTATACACTTGGCATTATCTTTATCTTTCTTCGTTGTTTCGGGGAAATTCATTTTGAGTCAACTTTTTCTTCCCTCTCTCTCTCTCTCTCTCTCTCTCTCTCTCTCTCTCTCTCTCGTGTCTCCCCATCTACTTTCTAATTTTTCGCCCCGTAACCCCAGTTCTACCACTCTGGGTCCTCTATCCCACCAGTGTCTGGCAGCATCTCAGATTTGGTCTTGTGTGTATCCAAGTAGAACAGAGGAAGCGTACAGGCGAGTACCCAAACCGAGTGCCAGCTTCCCTGGAGAAAGATCTCTTTACATTTTCACTAACTCGTCAGGGATAAATATTTCAAGCAATTACGCTTGTTTGGAGAGGGAAAATAGACATCTGAATTTGTTCTTTTAAGACGTAACATCGACGCTTTTTTCTCTTTTTCTCTTTTAAACCTTTTTCCATTTACACTTTCCTATAAAATTTCCATAGCAGCATACCTTCCCCATATTACATGGCGTCCTTCGCAACGTTTTTCCTGATGGTTGTTGAGCCAGAGGGAGTGGTGGGAATGAGGCTCCTTCTGCTTTCCTACCGCATCACTGACACATAGATAATCGCGTCATGGATCATCAGGTCTCTTGCTATCTGTCCTTCCCATGTACTCTTCCTCCCTTATCCACATTCTCTCATTTCCACTTTCCTGCATTTCTGAGCTATTCCCCCTCTTCCAATCACTCTCCCAGCCACTTCCCTACTCGCTGTCAGACGCATCTATTTCCAAACCCAACCGTGTTGACACAATAGGTCAGGATGAACTGCTTTGTACTCCACTGACATGTAAAGATTTTCACAGAGAAATCTTGGAAAATATTCCTTCTTCCTCCTTGCCCAACCTTCCGCAGCTGAATCTCTTCTCGGCAACAAACCTTCAGTCTTTTCAGCGTCCCTCACCCTAATTTGCTTTCAGTATTCACTCAAGTCTACTAAACCCCCAGCTTATATATGACTCGCACGTCCGTGCTTTGCCGATAGAATTTCGCTCAAAATCTAACATTTTATACGCTATTTACCTTTAAAGAATTAGAAAAAAGAGGGAAAGACAAAATCATTCCCGTTCAGCATAAAAACACAAACCTACAATGTAAACACCCTGGCAAGGAGGGTCTCGAACGAATACTTTTCAACATTTTCTCGACGCGTACAAACAAATCAATCGTATTCGGTATGAAATATATAACTAGAGATCCGGGTAAGCATTCTCCGGCTCTGGGTCTTATTTCTGTGTATGATTACTGTTTGCGTGTTACGGGGAGAGAGTCTTACACTCGCATATGCAGGTGCTGCTGGGCTCCGCCTGCAAAGGGTTTGGATTGAATTTCATCTCTGGCGAGGCTGTATCACTGGGCGTACGATGAAGTCAAAGAGCTTCTCACGCCGAAGGAGTCTACGTTTTCCTGCTGTCGGAAGTAATGCACCCTTGGGCTGCAGGAGGCTTCAGAAAGGTTCTGGCTAGCACCAGGACCCTTCCACAGAAACCGGGACTGGGGTAAATACATCTTGATGAATATATCTAAATCCAGGAGGGTGTAAGGCGTACACAAGGGATAGGGTGAATTGGAGAGATGTGGTATACAGGGGGTGAAGTGCTCTCAAGGGAATGAACCAGGTGCATCATACGCAAAAACGTTCGGATAGGAATGCAGTCTTTCTGGCAAGTCGTTCCCACAGGTCAAGAAGAGCAATGGTCCCAGGGCAGAACCCTGCCACACGCCAGTGGCGCCCTTAGCCCAGGGTTCCCGTGACGTGCGTCCCTTCCGCTAAGATAATCCTATATCCGCTGAAAGACTCCTGTGTTATCCCTCTGCCTGATGATTCACTCTTTTCATCCTTTCTTCACTACACCTACAATGTTATCTTGTTCACTTGGCTATGGTTGCTTCAATAGAGAGCCATGTTCCTGTTCAGTGTGTGTGTGTGTGTGTGTGTGTGTGTGTGTGTGTGTGTGTGTCTGTGTCTGTGTCTGTGTGTGTGTGTATGTTCATGTACGTGTACACGGGAGTACATAGGAAAGACAAACAACAGGGGGACCCGTTTGACCTATGTTTAGGTTGTTTGACTTGAAGATGAATCTTTCTCTGGACATATCTCTGAGTCTAGCACTCATGGAAAGAGAGATGGTCGACTCATAAAACGTAGATCCTGAAAGATATCTCACAGGAGCCATCTGCTCAGTTCTCACCACTTCCTTAATCTCTCGCAGATTCGTATTTCATCCTTTTCTCCATCTCTTATCCTCTCCTTCCCATATCTCCATCACTCTTAGAATCGTTTCCTTTCCCCCGCCTATCTTTATCGCCTGCTTTTCTTTTCATATCTATCCATTCTTTCGCCTCTGCACCCCGTTTACTATTTCTATTCTTTCGTTATCAATTTACCACCATTATCTAAGTCACTTTTTCACATAATGTCCTCATTCTCTCTCTCTCTCTCTCTCTCTCTCTCTCTCTCTCTCTCTCTCTCT
>JAYMFT010182197.1:0-12032 GCA_038088735.1 Panulirus argus
ACTCTCCCCCGCTCACGAGAGAAATGACGAATACGCATAAATATATATATATATATATATATATATATATATATATATATAAGCCAACACAAACCACCCATACGAGATAACCTTTCTGCAAACAGACATACGCCATAACTAGAATCATAACTATTAACGGCAAAAAGAAACAACAACAGCAGATTTATCATTCTAGTATACAGTGAAGTCTGTGCAAGTGTAAACAGGAGAGGACACGGGGAGTATGCGTGAATGTCCCCGGCCGTGGCGGCAGCAGTCCTGCGACTGATCCGTCCGTCTCTTGTGTTGCCCAAACAAACTCCCTTCCCCCCCAGCTTTTATTTCCACCCCATCCTCCCCCCCCCCCAAATCCCCCAACCAGAGGCATCGGCAGCAGATATAACAAAAAGGATAAAAAAAAAAAAGACAGGGACCGGTTTGTCACGTAACAAATCGCCATTAGAGAGCAAACACGCATGTCTTATTGAACAAATATCGGTGTGGGAGTTATTGTGTTGGGGGTGGTGCAGGAGGAGGAAGAGGGGAGAGGGGAGGAGCAGAGCAGCAGCGAGACGTAGTGGGATGGGATGGGTAGTGGAGTGGATAGCTGGGCTATATGGGAGAGGTCGAGTGGGGGGGGGGGGGATTGCTTGCTTGTCCCAGTCCCAGGCAAAATGGGACAAGGGAGATGATTTGCTGGGATGGGTTTCGTGGAGAGACCGGGTCTCTCTCTCTCTCTCTCTCTCTCTCTCTCTCTCTCTCTCTCTCTTATAGACACGTGATCTACGTGATACCACGGCGCGCGTGGCAATGCAGAGAACTGTATAAAAAAACGGCAAAAACAATGGCTTACGAAACGACAGTCGTAAGTAATTAGTAAAGCAGGTGGTGGACGGAGGAAAAGAAGGCAGAGAGAGAAGGACAAATAAAAAAAAGTACATAAGAACAGAGAATTAAAGAAAATCATTTATTCCATCTGTCTCAAAGTCTCCATCGCTGGACCAAACATGTTACTTATCATGGAAAAGATATTGGATGCAGTTTCGACTACATACAAAAGTTTACATGAAAGTATACATATAAACAGTTTACAAAGAATACCAAGGCTTTCAGATACCCCCTGTAGACCCACCCGGCCAGACACAAGTCGCCTGCTGGTATTCGCCCGAAGAGAAATTAAATAATTGTATGAAGGAAGCGACGCTGGAGATTTACGACATCTTTTATGAGCATCCTGAGTCGACCCGGGGTCTCCATACTCACAAGTATTTCATTAAAGACTAAGTCAAGCTTGGAGGAGGGAAAACTTGGCTGGACTCAAGTATGACACAAGTCACCCTCGAGCGAGACAGATATCCTCATCTTAACTAATGTTACCTGGCCATCAGAGGTGTAAACTCTATGCAAATATAGTTCTCAAGAAAACAATAACGGTACACGTTGTTCACGACACAGCACAGGACAACAGACAGGGGCTATTCATCTCTACCATTAAACACCCTCTAGCTCAATTCCAGCCGTACACCCCGTAATCCCGCGTCTGTACACTGTACAGCTGTACCAGTACACCCATTACAACCACGCCTTAACAGCCAACAGATGAGGGAGGAGCTCCACATCTTTCCCTTTGCCTCGGCCCAACATCTCTTCGGCCACCTTCCTCTTCCACAGAGGCCAAGTTCGTCTCACTTAAACCGTAAACGTCTTTTCCCTTTTTTCCTATCTCGCCCTTTCCAGCAGAAACCCTGTCTGCGTTTTCTTTTGAAATCATATCCTTATCCTAAGGCAGGCCGTGGGACACAATGCCATCCGAAAGCCGTCCTCTTCCAAGGCTTAAAGCCCGTCCCTTCCCCTCCCGTCCGTCAACAAATATGACGTCTGGTCGAACCCACTTCTGGTCCTGATCAGATCCTTTGACACTGCCAGCGGGCAATCCTCCAGTGTTGCCTATTGTGGCCGGCTCTTTATAGCGTCCATCGAGCCAGGCCGGACTAGCGCCATTATCTACATGCATAATGAAAGCTGGGTAACCGCGGGAACTCGCACGTACAGGACGAGTCTCATCTGCTGTTGGGGTGACCTCGTCTTCCACACTCGCGTATAGTACAAGTTTCAACGCACCGTTTACACGAACCTGTGTGCTGGTCACGCTTGGTTTTATACGTACGTCTCTGTCTGCGGCGAGCCGTTTATAGCGCACGCCGACACCACGGTTAATAGAGACAGAGATTATAGAGAGAACCCCGTCTAATCCGCAGAGAGACACACACACTTATGTACATCATAATGTGTTTAATATTACAGAACCCCGTTTAATCGGCACGGACACAGATACAAGAATGCACGTGCGTGAATGTCTAATGAGAGAAGTACGGTTATCGCAGACGCGCGTTCTCCTGCGGTCCGGGGTTATTCCGAACATATACCGGAAGAGAGGACTCGCTCGGATGTGACGTACGCGTCCGCGGTAGAGAGGGCGGGCGAGCGGGCGGGCGGGCGTGCGGCGAAGCCCTACGAGTCCACTCTACGGCTTCCGCACCATAATCACAGTCAGATTTGATATGCAAAATTCAGGAGTTCAGGTTGCGGCAGCGGATAGTGTGAAACCATAGGAAGGGAGGAGGAATTATTATCCTCTCTCCCTCTCTCTCTCGCTCTCTCTCCCTGGCGTCAAGGGAACTGCCTAAGACTAGTCACGAGAGAGAGAGAGAGAGAGAGAGTATAATATGTAGAAAAATACTTAAGAATAATGTAAACTGAAAATTTGAGCAAGAACAAGAATAAAAAACGCAAGAACACTCATGACATAACAAGAAGAAGTACACATAACAAAAGAGCAAAACAAAAACAACAAATACACTGTAACAAGAAAACAAGACTAACAAGTACAAACGACAGGGGAACAAGCAAACAACCAATGCACAGTAACAACGAATGACGAAGAGCCCTGAGGAACGCCTGCCGTTGACGAGTTAAGGAGCGACGTGTGTCGTCCCAGCAACGACCAATCAGGAAACGACGACAGAGCGACCAGACTGGTAGTTATGCATTAGAGATCCCAGAGAAGTCTAATTAACAACAAGACTTCAGCCATACCATACTCATACACCTTCTCATCACCTACTCGTAAGATTATGAGAGATGATGAGTTTCGGTGGGGTGGGGGGCCGACGGCATCCCACCTCATCGCGGCAGCGGTGTGATATGAGGTTACATGAACTTTAATGAGCTTTTATGAGGTCGTTAGTAATTAGAGCCGATAGTCTTACTTCATGAGATATGAGGCACTGCTTTTATGAGGCTTCACCTGTGGAGAGACCAGACTAGGTGTGCCGTAAAGTGGAAATGTGATGAAGAAATTATTGAAATGAACAGGAAATAAATGGCGATCATTGAAAAGTAATCAGCTAAATATGTAGATTATAAACACATTTACCTTACAGAGTGATACATAAACATATTACTGACACACACACACACACATATACATATATATATATATATATACATATATATATATATATATATATATATATATATATGGTAGGGACACAGGCGTTAACAGAGCCCTGTAAGAGAAGCGAAGCCAGACAGCGAATCAGGTGAACCAGTTTCGAATCCTTTCCGAGCCCCGTCTACCCTGGTCCATGATGGCGGCCGCCTCTCTCTCTCTCTTTCCTCAGCTGGGACACGACGACGAGGAGGAGGAGTCACAGACCCAGGCGAGGAAGACTTAATATTCGCGACAGACTATCACTTTATCGCTCTAATTAATGCCGCTGAATAGTAACCAAAATTGCATTAATATTCATAAAACGATTCGAAGCCCCGGAAAATTCCCCACCCGGGATTGCGCTCAGGACCCGACTCGGCGCGTCAAAGACGGGGAGGAGGCCCCCCTCCCTCCCCCCCCCTCCGCTTCCTTCAGGCCCGCTTAGGGTAAAAAAAATAACCGGCCATCAAAGTGGGCAAATTTTGGACTTCGTCAAAGGTTTTGGAGCTCTTGTATGTATTTAGCGAGTGGCGGGCGAAAAGTGCCGGAGCGCGACGCTCTCACGCTAATTATAAAAGCTGGCAAATATTTATCGTCCGAGATATATCACAACTAGAAGCCCTGGAATATATATATATGTGTGTGTGTGTGTTGGAGGAGGAAGAGAGGGAGGGAGGGAGAGAGGGAGGGAGGGAGAGGGTGTGGTACTTGTTGAGAGTGATGGTGGGAAGTAGAGGGAGTACTTGATGCCATGGGGTCTGGCTGGTAGGAGTTGAAATGGCTGATGTTTTGATCATCGTAACGACGATGTGTGTGTACATTAGACCTGTGACCTGTGGCATGGTGAGCCGAAGGCCCGGAGACCTGGAAGGACCATGACCGGTACAACTATAATGACCTGTGATCATTCATGGGTAGGTCACTAACCTATCGAGTCGTGACCTGTGACTTTTTGGGGACCATCACCTCCGGATCTTCTCTGACCTGGAGGACTTGTGACCTGTAGGACGATGATGACCTGTGACCTGTATGATGAGAGAACCTCACCTTGCACAAGTTGCTCTCAACTCTTCTTGCACTTTTCAACAGCCGCCGACGACAAGTGCTCGTTAATCTACCTTTTACGTTTTCGATTCTATAAACATTTTCCCAAGAATTTTGATCGTCACTGACACACTTAAATATCAAGACACACTTACGAATCACTGAGCCACGCACTTAAGACCAGAAACTTGAGAGACTTCCGTCGACTTACACTTATTACGACAGCGGAGAACCTCACCTCGAGCAGCGCCGGGCGGTTTTAGACTCAGACCTGGTCCTTCACCACAGAAAATGGAGCAAGGGGGGGGGGGAGACTCTGTTCCATCATTCACTAGTTCAGCCGTCCTCCTTGGCTCCCATTAACTTATCATACCTGACCTATGCTCCTGCGTCCGTCTATGTTATATAAATATTAGGAAAGACATCCACTACGCGCACTGCATACATTTTTAACAGCAATTCAACTGTAATGGAAATAAGACATAATATATAATACATCTTTCTTTTTCCAACATTTTTACTTTTTGATGAACCATGAAAAGATCCGAGAAAAGTATGTATGTGTCCTTTGTATCCTGTCACCTCCATTGTGTCTCCTTCTGACACTTGCGCCTCCTGTACTACTGTGCCCCCAGCATCTAGGAGTTGCGTATCCTATCCCCAGGGCTTCTGTAACGAGCGTGTCCAAGCACAACCGTTGCTTTGTATCCTCGTGTTTCTGTTTCCTTTCCTCTCCGAGATACAGCTTCGCATGCGACTGTAGCACAAAATACAGGCGTATCTGGTGCCTCTCAAAGCACCGATATTTCCCTCTATATAAATCGTTCATATGTTCATCTCATGTGTCTCCAGGGATGGTCTCTCGACTCCGTCTACCTCATCCGATCTTGTCTCCCAAGATGGTATTAGAATCACCACTCACCGGTGACCATCTCTTGGGACTCTGGGAGACTACTCGTACGAAAACATCTTTCTCACATCTCTCTCTCTCTCTCTGTTACTTTATCTCATGTTTTTATTACCCATTCTCCTTTACATCACCAAGAGACCATTTAGTTCTTCGTTTACTCTGTTGACCAAAACGCCTCCTAGATGTCTTCCTTCCTGACCTCATAACTTCACGTCTCCTGCCAGCACTCTCATAACTCACATCAACATCTTACAAAGTCCAACTGAGTTCCTTGTCCTCCGCCGCCGCCACCCCGTGTCACAGACTCACGTCTCACAAGCCTGTGAGTCTTACACACACACACACACACACACACCTCAAAACATCTAATAAGTCTCACAAATTCCTTTCATTGGTCTGCCTTGCAGCGCCAGACCCAAGCCGTCCCGTCCAACACAACAAGCATCCCTCCTTCCTCGACGCCATCCTCCCTCAATACTCGGCCCTCAGATTTTTCAAACTCTTGTGATAACTGTATTTCACGTCCTGAAGGTCCTGAATACTCTCTCGAACACAAATAAATACCACTTCGCCTGTCTTATATATATATATCTATTACCTGAATTACGCACGTACGTGACATTTACCATGAGATTTCTGGTCGATTCCGCTATCATAACCACATCATCTGTAAACAACAGTTCTCTTAATCTCCGCTCGCGTCCGTCATTCTCGATTAAATGCCATTAAGAAATTAAAAAACTCCTGACTCCATGGGTCGCCCTGTAACTTCAAAGTACGTCTTGTAATTCCAAGGTTGGTCTTGTAACTCGGGCCAGCGTTGCCTGACTTCCCTGCTCCACCCTACTTAGGGCTACCCTCACGACCTCTTCTTAAAAATCTTCCGTTTTCACAACGTCATCCTATGACCAACAGCTGTCAACCGTCCCTCATGTTCCTCCCGTCTTTGTGCATCATCATCAACCAATATTCCCATGGTAAAGGTCGTCTCCAGTGGTCCCCCCCCCCCCCGACTTGACCTCCTCCCTCTTGTATTATCACCTCGTCTCACGGCGAGTTTGAGCAGTCAACCCTCACAACCGTGTCTTTTACCATCACCATCTGTCTGTACACTACAATAATCTTTGTCACATTGGCTCTCTCTCTCTCTCTCTCTCTCTCTCTCTCTCTCTCTCTCGCAATTCACGTCTGTTCTTTTTGACGAATTCCTCTTTCAACTTCTTCCGCTGTGATCTTCGGTACACTCACTCGAGGCAAGAGCCCTCTCTGCCACACGGACTCAATGGCATTTTTGTCTCTCATGTGATTCTGACTGACATATACTCAGACCCAGTTCGGGTCACCCTCGGAACCAACTTTACGGATCTGTCGTACGTGTTCACATAAAACAAAGTTATGTGGATAATTGCATTCGATACTTATAGATGAAAAGAAGATATCTAAAAAAAAATATATATATAAGTTCTTTGTCTTACGTAATAAACCAGAGCGAATCGGAACTTAAGCTATGTTACAAGCTCATAGAACTTGCTGCGTTGGAAGTTGGGTGAATTTCCTATGCTGTAAAAATTCATATCGCTTCCTACTTTATGTCTGCAGTTTATATAACTTGTTGTGTTCTGAACCCATACTATAAACCGTGTGGTCAGCTAACACGCTGTCTCGTGGGATTTAACTACGACCGTCGTTAGTATTTAACACTGTCTATCGCCGCACATCTCCCTGGTCTTTTGAGACGGACGTCTTGTGTTTGTCTGTTCATGTGACACTGATTCCTGCAATCTAAGGTGCACGACGGTGCGACCTATGGGTACAATGGCCTGGCTCGGTATAAGGTCATATCTTTAATGATTAATAACATTCTGGGGCAGCAGGTTCTTCTAAGATTAATAATTTACATAATTAAGTTTTGAATTAATAATCATGTCTCTGATATGTTCCTGTTTATGCACCAGTCATGGTTTTCAGGTATTGATAATCCGCAATTTTTTTGTCTTCTTTCTTAAAAGAGATTTTATTTAGATCTCATGAAAAGGTTTTACACGTGAACTCAAGTTGAACGGGGCACAAATTTTTGTTCTTCGCCTGTCGAATGCTATTGAACAGCGTCGCGGCCGCGTGCACTGAACAGGAGGAGTTGCACTCGCCTGAAGTATACCAACCAAGCCTCTCGGAAAACACCGCAAAACAAGGAACAAATCGAAAAAAGAAATTCGTCTCTTACCGTCGGTCGGCAATTATCATTCGCTCCAGATAATCGCATGACGGCGACGAGTCGCAACGCTACGTTCCCTTGATAATTGCCCTCTGATGGGAGCACGTGTTGTTGATCATTCGTGATAATTACCTTATCCCGGGTCGCGAACTTTTTTCCTCTCAAGGTAATTAACCGCTAAAAGGGCCCGACACACATTGTTGTGTCCGAGTGACGCGCGTGAAGGGTGAAGCGGCTTCGAATCTCGAGAGACGCGTCGTTACGGATGATCCAGATCTTACAAAAGCAAAAAATAAAAATCTCCGGCATCGTAGGATGGTTTATCTCAGCATCACGTTCGTAGAGTCACAGACGCGTCACATTATGCGATATGAAAGATATTCCCTCTCTGAAATTCGACTACAAATGATTTAATCGTCTGAACCCTCCGAAACAATTGTGTGGCTGCTTCACAGTCAGGACGGTTCGTTCGGGTTCGGTCCGAATCAATTACCAAAAACCTTGCGAAGCACTCTGACCTTTCGGGACTCGAGCTGAATTCGAAAGTAATATGAGAAATAAAACAGGAAATAATTTCACTGGTTATGAGTAGGAAATGACGAGAATCTTACGTGTGTGTGTGTGTGTGTGTGATTACTATTTGTGACTTACGGAGAGAGAGTTTTACACTCGTGTTGCCCCGTCTCTTAACCTGGTATATATGTACCATGTCTTTACTCTTAATCACACACACACACACACACACACACCAGCCTAAGCCAGGTGCCCATTTATCGACCATCCTCACGCGTGGGAGATGAACACCTGGGTTGGGTGTTCGCCGAATGCAACGCCCAGAATTCGAACAATGCAGATTCGACCCCGGGCTGGCCTTGTTGACTCACTGCTAGTAACGCTAACCACAACACCACTACGCAACTACAAAGCTAACAGATATTTTTTGTGCAAAAAAAAACAGGTTTTTAAACATAGCTAATATATCTTTTTAACATAGCTAATAAGTTTTTAACATAACTGATAGGTTTTTAAAACAAGTAACTGGTTTCAGTATAGCTAATAGGTTTTTAACATTCCTAATTGGGTTTATGATATATATCTACAATTATCAGACACAAATTATAAAATATCTGCAATTATCAGACACAAATTATGAAATATCTACAATAATCAAACACAAATAATCAAATATTTACAATTATCAGACACAAATTATAAAATATCTACAATAATCAAACACAAATAATCAAATATTTACAATTATCAGACACAAATTATAAAATATCTACAATTATCAGACACAAATTATAGAAAACTTGTTAATTAGACGAACACGCGCGCCAGCCACCACCAACACGGTCTCCGGCCACGCCCTGCCGCGGAAGTAGTGGTAGTGGTGGTCGTCCCTACTCCCCCCTCCCCCCTCGGCTCCTGATCTACTCATGGAGGCATCCGAATCTGAAATTAATCCCGTCTGATGGAAACGCAGCCAAGGGCGTCCCGCCCAGTGGCACGGAGAGGGGGGAAAAGAGTGCGTGTGGAGGGTGGTGGAGGAGGCGTGGATTTCAAACGGCGTCCGACAGCCACTCGAAAAGGCATCCAAGTTCGAGGACGAGGTGCTCCTCCTCCTCCAGCCTGGTTGTCCCCTCCCCCCCTCCCTCTTGATCCGCCGGCCAGCGTTCCACTCGCCCCGCGTTTTCTGAATTGATTAGCAGCAAGTAGGCCCAAGATGAGGGCTTCTCACAGCCGGGGCTTGTGAGAGGAGTGGGGGCTTGTGAGTGAGAAGGCAAAGGGAGAGAGCAGGGGTGACTGCCTGGCTGGGCTGGGGTGATTAGCTGAGCCGTAGCGACTGGCAGGGCCGGGGTGACTAAAAAGACGACTGGGGTGAATATATATCAATGCCTCCAATCATCCATCACCCCGTATATATATATATATATATATATACCCTCACCCCCCAACCCACTTCGTCCAGTACACTCTCCCCATGGGTCTGGTACGCACTAAGCACCCCGGCCTCTCAGATCCGCTAATGAAAAGATCGAGTTACCTCCCCAAACCTAATTTCCAGAGCAAAGTTAGCTCGGCTATGAACACATTAGTCTCCCCTTACACGGTTATCGTCTGGGGGTGGCCGAGGGGAGGGATGGGGTGTGGTGGGGGCGATCCGGACCCCCATCCCTCCTCCTCCCCTCCCCTCCCGCCGCTCTAACTGCTTCAATTGTGGCCTTACAAGTGACCCCCAAGGAGGCAGTGATGGAGCTCGGGTCATCTGCATCGTCAGGATTTCCCAGACGGTCATTTTATAGTCTCTGGCCGGCGCGCTCCGGTTTTGCTCCCCCCCCTACACCCCCCACCTGACACCCCCCCCTCCCGGCGCACGTGCGCGCGGGATGATGCTCTAGACGAGGACGGTTTGGGGAGGGGGGGGAGGGGGAAGCGGAACGGAGGGAGGGAAGAGGTTGACCACCTGTAGCAAACGGGTCAAGAGAAAATGGGGAGGGGGAGAGTAGGGACTAATAATCATGGGGATAATCATTTCAAGTGAACGGGGTACGATAAATGGGTTCAATTTCTCTGGGGGGGGTGGTGTGAGGGCGGGGTGGGGGTGGGGAGGGGGAGGGTTCCTTCCTCAAGCACCCTAGGGGAGAAAAAGGAACGGTCTGAGAAAGAGGCATTGAGATGGGGCCCCCACGACCGCAAACTCCCTCCCCATGCAGTACCAGAGATGGTGTCTCCACGACGATAAGCAACAGGTTGTGGGGGGAGAGAGAGAGAGAGAGAGATGGGACCGTATAGAACCTTCCCTCACCCACTTACGAACATCAACGACGCCTCCCCAGTTCCTGGTATTCCCACTCTCTCTCTCTCTGTTTCCCCCACCTATACGTGTAGAGACACTTTCAGGCTCCCCCCCCCCCCCTCCCACTCTCCCCCCCCCCACTACAGGCACTCCAGCACCTGTATTTAATCAACCCTTTCGTTAACCCCTTCACAAAAGGAATATGAAATGATCTTTTGCGACAGTTTGGTAATTACATTCCTAGCGCCCCTCTGAAGTCCTGATACTATGTCACAGGACACGCAATGGGAAGGCACGTGACATGCAATGGTATGGCATATGACACGCAATGGTAGGGCACATGACACGCAACAGTATGGCATATGACACGCAAAGGTATGGCATAAGACATGTCAATCATTTTATTCTTGACTACGAGATGGTGGGGGAGGAGGAGGAGAGGGGGGGAGATGGACACTGGATCATACTATGTTCTAAACGTTCTATATGTTATCTTGAGTTCTTTAACCTCTCTTTGTTCTTTATATTCCGTTTTTCTAAATTTTGTAAATTCTTAATATAACTTTCTGTAAGTTCTACCCATCACGATTTTTAAGTTCAAAATCGGCAGTGCGGGATTCAGTCCTCTCAGATATTGAGGCAGTGTAAAGGAAAGGGGCTTTCTCCTCCTTAGGAAGGTAAGAGCCAACCAATTTGAAGCACAGGTGGAAGAAGTACAGCGCCCAGAGGCAAAAATTCCAAAACGAAATGGCAGCTGGAAGAGTATAGAATGATCATAGTTTCTTCAAGATAGCCTGAGGCACACTGAGGCAGGTCGCTGGCGCTCACACCGTTAGAAACACTATTCTGAGCGATCAGATGTACGATGTCTTCACCCTGAGGGCGTCATAAGCTTGTACCTACAATAAACCTTACTTATAGCAAGCATCGTCTTTGAAATATATATGGTAGGCGGACCATGTGTTTTTCCAGACACTGTCAACATATCATTCTACCCTCCACTTCCCTCCCGCTCTTATCCCACCAACAGATGTGCTTCCAATCCCCTGAATTCTTGTTAAATAAACAGCAGATGAAAGTTACAATATATTTTCCTTCAACGAACATACGTAACTTTTACCATCTGTTCTTCCCCAGGACTTTCTTCTTCCTCCAACATTTCTTCATCATCAACGCCTCCTTCAAACATGACCCCCCCAAACCCTTCCCATATTCTCCCTGTCTCTTCCTCCCTAACACGAACCCTAAACGCACCCTATTCTCCCAGGGACGTGGTCGGAGGCCAAGAAGGGCAACAAGGCCGAGAAGGAGAACTGCGAGCCGAGACACCTGCAGGGTTGCATGGACCAGCTGCAGGCCATCAACAAGGACCACAACCTGGCCTTCGCCTCCACAGAGGCCGAACTGAACAAGATGTGCAGGTGAGGGGGAGGGGGAAGGGAGCGGGAGGAAGCGGGAAGGAGGGGGTGGACGAGGAAGGGGGAGATATATCTAAGAGGGAGGGAGGGAGGGAGGGAGGGAGGGAGGGAGGGAGAGAGAGAGAGAGAGAGAGAGAGAGAGAGAGAGAGAG
>JAYMFT010182208.1:0-12032 GCA_038088735.1 Panulirus argus
ATATATATATATATATATATATATATATATATATATATAAAGCATGAGAGAGAGAGAGAGAGAGAGAGAGAGAGAGAGAGAAATTAAGCAGTACGTTACCCATATGTGCTTAAGGCAGTGAGCTGATATTAAATAAAGCAAAATGTTCCCAGAGCTGTATAGATATTCTTTAAAGCAGCTAAAGTTCGGTAATATAAATTTACATATACTCACTTCCTGCCCCCCACGGGTCCATTTTATCCTAATGAGGTTCCTGCAGCACTCAGGAAGCTGGCCACGTCCACCAGTCGGAACCACAGGTCATAAAAAAGTGATGTGTCTGTGAACAGAGAGTGCAGGCAATTGGGTAGTAAATGCTCGATGCCTTCCTTATGGCAGATGGATCGTGGTCATGAAGGGTCTTGGGATATGTTGAAACGATGTTTGTGGCGTTGTAGAGATGTGTGATGTCCAGAGCGAAGGTGGGAGTGTGTGTGTGTGTGTGTGTGTGTGTGTGTGTGTGTGTGTGTGTGTGTGTTAAAAAACACCCACACACATATGGGCCTTCGTGATGTAGTGGTTAGTGTTACTGACCACGAGTCAGCCGCTGAATCCTGAGCGCGGCAGTCGGCCCACACCCAACCCAGGTATTCCTCTTCCCCGTGGGGAATAATGGCATGGTACATATACTATACATGGTTAAGATACACGAGTGCAAAAGTCTTTTCCTTGTAACACACACACACACACACACACACACACACACACACACACACAGCTTTGCCCAGTAAAAAAAAAAAATAAAAAGCTAAGCATATCAGAGGAATTAATAAATTTCGAAGTTTTCCGTATATATGAGTTAATAGCCGCACGAAATTTTAATGAAGGCCAGATGACGAGGACGTAAATTGCATTTTGGTTTATTCTGGGGAGGTTGGCGGTGCGTACACCAAGCGACGCAAAAGCAGGGGTGGCATTCAGCCTCACTCTCTCTCTCTAATGCTGGGTAGGTAGGCAGGTGGTAGGTAGCTACCGAATAGGGAGGTATACTACCGGTAATACCCGCCTCGGTATCGGGAGAGTTAATGTCAGCTACGCAGAGGACCACCCAGCACTTCAGTGGCCGTCAAGTATCACTCAAGTGTTCCTTTTTGTCGATTTCAGTCCCGTACCTAGAGCTTACCGCTGCAGCAGTACTTCGGGTATAGTAGTGCCAATCCACACTCTCCCATAGAGATTTCTACTGCAGTTTTTGTATACGATATGGTGTTCCTTCGTACAGTAGCTCTTTCCTGCCTGCTGTTATTGCTAGAGGGAACGATGAGTGAGGTGCCCTCTGCTGTACCAGTAAGATGGGGAACTCTAGATGATATTTCTGGCCTCCAGCAGATAACCTCGTCATGTACCATCAGGTCTCCTGTTATCTGTCCCCTCCAATTTTCCTCTACTTTTCACTTACATCTTGCTCCTCCTCCTCCTCCTCCTCCTCCTCCTCCTCCTCCTCCTCCTCCTTTTCCTCCTCCATCACCTCATCTTTCCCCTCCTCCCCTCATCCTCCTCCTCCTCCTCCTCCTCATCCAGTTACTACTTCTCCCTATTCTCTTCCCTCTAGTTCCCATCTACCTTCTTCTCCTCCCTCCCCCCCCCACTCCACCTCTACCTCCCCATCTTTAATTAGATAAGATCCCTATCTCTCGGCCACCATCCCCCCCTCCTCATTTTTCCCTAAAGGAATAATCAGTGTGGGCGAAGGAGCGCCATAAGAAGAGGAAAAGAGGTGGGTGATGGGGGGGGGGTAGTAGCTATATCCATCCGCCTGGAGGGGTAGGGAAATGGTGTGTGTGGTGGGGGGGGGGAGTGTAAAGGTTCTTATGGAGGGTGAGTGCCTGGCTACAGCACCCATTGGTGTGTATGGCTGGTCCTGGTTGTGGCTCTCTCTCTCTCTCTCTCTCTCTCTCTCTCTCTCTCTCTCTCTCTCTCTCGTCACTGACGGCGGCGCAGAGGGTCAACACTGCAGTGGCTGTCAGGTTACCCGTCTTTGGCCCGAGGTGCTGCCTTTTCTTTTCATTCTGCCTCACCTTCAAGAAAGGGATGCTGGCTTTTTTCAGTCCACAGGCGCACGCTCTCTCTCTCCATCTCCCACAGCACGCTCGACGGCACGTAACTCACATGCCTCTTTATTATTAACTCTACATTTTCCCGTAGTGAGTGCTACGTGCTTCCCCTGCCTTCTGGCAAAATATCTTCGTAGGTATGTGAGGAGGTAGTCAGCAAATAGTGTGAAAATAATCTTCATAAAAACGGGACATATTTAATGGACAAATAGGAGGTTGAACGGCGTCTTCAAAGATATTAACGGACGTATCAAAATCAAAATTCTCTTCGAGACGATAAAACGGTCATTGGATTCATACCAAAGAGAAGTCAACTTGGGAAAAAAAAAAGGGGGGGAAATACCAAAGGTCGAGAACTGTAGATGAACAGAAGAGGATGGGCAAAGAAAATAAGACTAGCAACAGGCAATCAAAGAAGACCTTGGTTACAGCCAATAAGAAAAGCGTATAAAGAAAGAATGAAATCCCTCATTTCAAAACAAAGAATTAATGCACAGAAATTTATACAAAGCACTGAGAGGGGTATAAACGCATTATTCACACACACGGACAAAGCGGGGACAAATACGTAATTGCAGAAGAAAATAACCAAGATATTCGTTGTCCAACGCAAAGTTACACTCACGTCAGAAAGACAGAGATAGATGACGAACTCTTCCACTAAAATGATGAACACGCACTTACATCGTGCAACAGATCAACTTGCAGAACTCAGCGCCTGGACTGGATGGAGTCTCAGCCGTTTTCTTGAAAGACACGTATGTGACAGTAGCCAAACCGATGACGTTAATGATGAGGAAGAGTCTGCACGAAATCGAAATGAAAGATATCCATAAGATGCACGTATTTCACTAATACATCGAGGGGAACTGACAATTTAGCAAAGCGGTCAGGACCAGTCATATGGACATCACACGTACATGAAAGTCTTTGAAATAGTGATGTATGAATACGTACTGGAACAATACCGTGACCAAGAACATTTACGTTAATAAGGAACAGTACCGATCTGAGCCGGGAGAAAGCATACGTATCTATTAGCGCGCTCAACCTGCATCTGGAAGTCTTTAATGCCGGGAAAGAGAACAGACACGGTCTCTATCCTGACTTCGTTTTGGTATTTGACAATTTAGAATTTAGATTACAGAAGCTTTCGAGGGAGACAAGCGAAACAAAGCATTTAGGGCAAGCAGTGAAGATGAACAAAAATAGTAGCTAATGGAACCATATGGTCGGATAAAGATTAAGTACTATTGGGTACTTTGCAAGGAACAGCACTGTTCTCAGTCCTCTTTATAATAAGCACAGACGCTTGCAATGAAGTCAGGGAAAGCGTAGAAATTCGCTTTAGAGGTGTCATCAGAGTCATTAAAGTCATAGCTTTAGATGATGATATGAAAGGAAATGCAGAGAGCACGGAACGTAATCTAAAATTGAAGAGAAGAGCACCTGATGGAATTTGATAAAAGAGAAAATGGTTTGTGTAAGACAAGTCCTGAAACGTAAGTGACACCATACAAAGACCCAACCGTGGGAGGCAACATAAAGCGGAGCAAACGTCAAGGACCTGAGAGCCATCATGAATGAGAGAAACTTGAATTTAATGAGCACATCGAAAAGATAGGACTGGAGAGTCAAATAATGAGTGGCATGATAATGAGGACATTCTCTACGAGAAATAAAAAGCTGATGATGAAAAAAAATGTTCACGTTGTGTATATTAGGAACAGAACTGGATACTGCTGTGTTGTATGGTCGTCGAGGAAAAGTGGTAAAATAAATCAGTTAGAGAAAATTCGTATGCACTTTACACCTAACATATAAGGAATGGAAAATCTGAACGACCACGAAATACTCAATGCCTAGCAGCAAAAAGGGGACAAAACATTCTCAAACTAAAAACATCACAGGTTTTACATATCGATAACAGTACCTGAAAACGTAACGAAAAGACAATGAAGACAAATAAACGAGAAATCTCCGAGGGAAAAGAGAAAATGGTGAGACAATTCAATGCTCCACCCTGTGAATTACGGAAATTATCATCAAGCATCAACGATGACACCTTCAAACGAAAGGCTGACATGAGGAGGTTAGTGAAGGTACCGGCCCAATCGAACGTGAATAGACATCAACAGTAGCTGGGTGGTCGCAAAGAGCACTAGGGTGACGGAGGAGAGCTTCGACTAATTACTTGTAAAGTCTCGCGGTGACTGACAGCATTTGCCCTGCCTCAAGTGAAATCTCGTCGTAGGTAGGTCTCTTCTCTCTCTCTCTCTCTCTCTCTCTCTCTCTCTCTCTCTCTCTCTCTCTCTCTCTCAGGTAGTGGGTGGCAATCAGTAACCGACCAAGGAGGTCTGTATATTACCGACACAACCCGCCTGGGTATCGGGTGGGTTCGTGACGGCTGCGCAGTGAGCCAACACATCAGTGGCTGTCAAGTGACAGTCCTTTGGCCAGGGTAGCTGTCTTTTCTTCCTGCCTCGACTACACGTGAGTACCTGGCTTTCAGTCTACAATCATACAACCTCTCCTTCTCATACATAACACTTGATAACACCTAACTCGAACGACTCGTTCTTCACATTTCTTTAATTTTTCTGTGGTGAGCGCCACACGGTAACCATTCTTTTGACAAAATTTCATCGTAAGTACTCGTGAGTAAGGACTTTTTCAATTTTTGTCAACGGCGGTACACCATGCCTTATATTTCTAAATGTATGGACATATAATCCCCAGCCACACGAAGAGGACCCCACTGTGTTCTCTTTGTGTGTACATGAGCACATGCCCGTCCGTCTGTGTCTTTTCCTCTGTCTGTCTGTGCATTGATGTTATGCATGTTCGCATGTGTTGATGCATGTGACTATGAAACAGTCGATCTCCGGATTGTCATAGAGCACCTGGCAGTCAAGGTGCGTCTTCTAGCTGAGATTGGTCTTTCCTCCAGCTCCCTGTGATCCCGCCCAACGCACGATTGACCGTGGGAGCAGGTTTCCACCCTTGGCTACGCCGACAGTTATGGGAAGCGTCCACGATGTGGTCCTCTGTGTTCTCATGGCTGTTTGATAGTAATCAGGTGAGACAGGATATCTTACGCTTGGCAAGATACTTGTGTCGTTCTTCACTAACATCTTCACTCAATACGTCGTCTGGGTGGAATTTTATCTCTGTTATTCGAGGAAATGTGAGGAGTCTTGCTTCAGATTCGTGCATTTTTGATAGACCTGGATGAATGCCTTCTTGATGTCCGGGGGAAGATTCCACCAAATTTCTTTCCGTATAGTAATTGTATTTTTTTTTTTTTTTTCTCTCTCTCTCTCTCTCTCTCTCTCTCTCTCTCTCTCTCTCTCTCTCTCTCTCACTTGGCGTTAAGACTTTTCACATATCTCGCTCTGGACTCCGGCAGAAATGAATTAGATCACATAATTTTTTCCAAGATCTTAGCGCGGAAAGAGAGTGCCAAATCTCAGTCAAAATGCTTGAGTCTTGCTATTTTACTCCTCGATGACTGTGAGAAACGTAAGTCCCTCTGAGCACAGATTATGCCGCAGCACCAAATTCCCGTCTTCATCTTACATGGATTGTGACAGTGTTTACCTTATCATTGTAACTGGTTATTCTCTGTCTATATCTCAGTTTTTTTTCTCTCTCTCTCTCTCGGGAAATCAACTGAAATAGCAGAATGATTAGGGTCATTGTATATGATGCCACAGTTGCATTATCAGTGCATTTCGAGGAAAGTAAAATGAAAAGATAAATGGGATCCGTACGAAGTGAATTTCACACATTGACTTTTCAGTATTTTCCTCTTTTTTCATTTTTTTTTCTTTTACTACTTCCTTCTTTTCTTTGAGTTTCGGTGTCCTCTGTTCATGTTAAGTAAATATTTATCTAAACACGAATGAACGACATGAAATCACTTCAAACATGTCATTCTCATGAGCAGCCTCCAGTGGGTATGGCGATATCCTAATGCATTCATGTCATCACTTTAAGAGCCATGTCCCCTCTCCCTCCCCGCGTCGACCATGAAGAAGAATTTATACTGCCATTTGTTGCTTGACCTGCAATGGCCTTATGCATTAGTGGAAACCCGAGGGACATAATAGCCACAGGTCATGGTGGGATCCCGAGCGCTCTAGTAGCCAATGGTTATGGGAAGGGACCCAAACATCATCGTGCAGGCCACGGGACCATGGGATCATCAACATGTTAAGGATATGACCTCCCGTCGCTCGCCTTACAGTACCGCCTACACAGAAGTTAAACACCCCGTGGCATAAGGCGGAGGAGGCAGGAGAGAGAGAGGGAGGCACCGGAAGGCGACCTCCTCCTCCTCCTTCTCCTTCTCCTCCTCCTCAAGAAACTCGCCCTTGTAATAAGAGAAAATTTCTCCCGTCTGCAACTTTTAATTTTCTTGTTTTCTCCCGTTGGGTCCCGACGCTGGAGCTCCTCCGTTTGATGGCGCAGGGTTGGGGGTCACTGGAATACTTTCTGATCTGGCGATGTCCTCTCCCTGGTGGGTGGGAGTCCTGGTTCTTTATGATCACAAGGTCTTTACGTGTGTCTAACAGTTACATTAGGGCGTTATCACTTCATTCCTCGGTCGACAGATCTAAAATCTGCATGTAAATTGATGTGATATGCTCAGAAAAAAAAATTTACTTGTATTTATGTATACATGTGCGTATGTGTGCGTGTGAATAGATCATCATGACATGAGTGTGGATTGGGATGGTGAGTAAACACTTGTGAGAGCTTCTGAGGATGGAGGAAGAATGGTTTAGGAATGTCTTGGGGGTAAAGTCGAGGGTCAAGTGTGAGGGCGAGAGATAAGGAAGGGGCAGCTCTTCTGCTGAAGGAGGAGTTGTGGGAATGTGTGAGGGAGTGTACGGAAGTGATCCTCACAATGATGTGGGTAGAAATGAAGGTGGGTTACGAGAGGTGGCAGATTACTATTGCTTATGCACCTGGAAACGAGAGGAGCAAGGAAGAAAGGAGTGTTTTGGGAGGGGCTGAGTGGTGTGTCAGCAGTTTTAATGTGGGAGATCGAGTATTAGTATTGGGTGATTTGAATGCGATGATAGATAATGTGGCAGTTGAGGGTATAAGTGGAGGGCATGGGGGTACCCAGTGTTGTAAATGAAAATGGTGGACAGCTTCTGGTGCTGTGTGCTGAAAAATGGCTGGTGAATGGGAATACCTGGTAAGTAGGTAGGTGGTAGACGGGCATTACAGGTTTATTTACTAATTGATAAACGTGCAGTAAATAAAGATTTTTAGATGTGAATGTGCTGAAAAGGGTAGCAGGTGAGTTGTTTGATCATAACTTGACGGAGATGAGGGTGAAGATTTATAAAAGTTTTAGGGAAAAAGACAAAGACATGGGTGGGAAGAGGGAATTGAAAGTGATTAAACTTGGATGAGAGGCTTGTGTGAAGAGATACCAGAAGAGATTGAGTGTATAATGGCAAAAGCTGAAAGCAAATGAAGCTAGGAGAGTGGGTAAGGAATGGGAAGTATTTTGAGAAACATTGTTTACATATACGAGAGAAATGTGTGGCATGAGGAAAGTAGGAGGTGGGCATGTGAGAAAGGGTAGTATGTGGTGGGATGAGGAAGTTAAGTGTCTAGTGAAAGAGAAAATAGTGGTGTATGGGCTTTACTTGTGGGGAAGGAGTACGAGGGATTGGGAGGAATACAAGAGAAAGTGACAGGTCAAGAAGAAGGTGCAGGGGTTGTAAAAGATGGCAAAGGAGAGTTGGGGTGAGCGAGTATCAGCAGACTTCAGGGAGAATAAGAAAATGTCTTGGAAGGAGGTTAACAGTGTGAGAAAAACAACATAACAAATGGAATCATCAGAGAAGGGGATAAATGGGGAAGTGGTAACAGATAAAGGTGAGGTGGAGAGGAGATGGAGTGATTGTTTCAGTGGACTGTTAAGTGTGTTTGATCATAGGGTGGCAGAAGTGGGGTGTTGTGGACATAGAGGTATGGGAAGTGAGGGAATCATGTAGAGCGTTTGGTGAAAATAGAAAATGTGAGTTCCTTGCATAAGATAAGAAGTCGGCAAAGCTGCTGGAGTGGATGGTACTGCAGATGAATTTCTTAAGAAAGTGTATACTTGTGTTATTGACTGGTTAGTTATGATTTTCAGTGTACGTATGACTCATAATGTTGCGCCCGAGGATTGGCAAGATGCCTGTGTAGTGCCATTGCATAAAGGCGAGAGGTTGACTTACATAATACAACATAAACTCGTGAACAGTTGGTAAAACATATTACAACTGTTCTACTATAGATGAATCTGATTTGCGCATGCCTTTACTGATGCGTACTGAAATATCAGTCAAGGTACGTACAAACATGCTAAAACGCATATGAATCCCCAAAGAGGAATTACGAGCTTTACATGCCATTGGAAAATTGTCAGTGCTTAGAGATGTTGAGAGGAGACGTGCCCGTGGATAGTTTGTGATGAGAAAAGGACACAAGGTGTACATGGAGGAGGAGGAGGAGGCCTGCATCATGAGAGTAGCCAGACCACACAGCGGATGATGCATGGCGCGTACCCATCTGGAGCCCTGGGCCAAAACTTAATATGTTGTGACGGAAGTGTGGAGGAGCAGCTCTCTTCGCCGGGGTCTGAGAGATTAATGCTGGAGGGGAAAGAAGAGAGAGAGAGAGAGAGAGAGAGAGAGAGAGAGAGAGAGAGAGAGAGAGAGAGAGACGAAGACGACGACGGGTGGTGGTTGAAGGAATTAGGAGAAAGAGCCACTCCATTGCGAGGCCAGATAGATCATCGTTTCCCTCAGACTCCAAACCAGGTTTGCTTATTAAGGCAGCCTTGTCAAATAAAATCCTGACCGTCATGACGCTGAATCACCAAGACCCACAAGTCGCCAGATCACCACGATCACCCAGCTCACTACGAAAACCCAACATCAGATCACCAAGTCCTCCCGAGCCAACTCCTCACCCACCAAGCTCACCACCACTACACCTGAGACCCCCCGCTGAGATCAGCCCGCTCACTAAGCCAGACCAGCTGTAAATGGATAACTTTCCCTCGGCCAATTTTCGACTTCAAAGTATCGCTGCCATTGGTGAGGATGTTATGAAATGCAAAATTAAATTGATTTGAATTTTTCAGTGCCTCAGACCCCGACTGTAAAGGTTCCATGCAAATGGAGAGCGGCTGCAGAGCGCTAACCCAGGGGACGGCGTCAAATTTCCCTCTTGATATGTCTCTAATTTGTACTCACGGAGGTGCAAAACCGGGATCAGAATCATGAGTCAAATGTTCAAATTTAGAATGTTCGTCCAGAAGTACAAAATATTTAATCCTCTTTCTGTAAAAGTTGTATAAAACATCATCTCCAATGAATAACTGCGCCTGATTTGCATATAACTTTAGATTTTACAGTTTTTTTTAAATCAGTTTTTTTTTTTTTAACATCATGAGAAAGAGAATGCTTCTTTTCATGTCATGCGCACGTCATTTTAAACGCAGCCATGGCATGGAAGAATCAATGAGGCCCACGTGTTCCTGAGCTACCGTGCCTTTCCCACTGTTAAAAGATCCAGGATCGATCCTTAATGCCGGACACAGCTGATACATTGTTTCTTATCGTGGTCTTGCGCCCTCCTCAGGGTACATGGCATGCTTCCGTGTCATTGCGCTACTTTTATGTGCGATTGTTATTCAGTCTGAAATGGCGTAATGATTACGTGTTTTAAATTTAGTTAAGGGTTACGGGAACAAGAGGCTAATTCTGAGGGCTAAAAAGCGAGATGAGAACGATTTTCTTTGGAACAGCAGAAAAATAAGAAGCACAGGTTAAGGTTTTGTATTTGAAAACGCTGTGTGATGCCTTCATTGATGCTCCTCTGTCACATCGGTAGACGAGCTCATGTTAAAGCTTTCAACTGAACTCTTCCTTGGAGTCGCGCTCCTTAAGCTTAAAGTTATCATTCCATTTGACTAGGTCGAGTTCCCAAAACCTTAAACCGACTGTTCCTGAATTAAGTCAAGTTCTTAAAGGTTTAGACTGATTATATTGTGACTGACTCGAGATTTTGAATCCTCAGAGTAACTCGATTGATTGATTCGAATTTCCAGGGTACTAAAGGGACTCTTCTTTGATTCAGAGTTCATATAGGTCGAAACTAACACTTTCTTGATTGGTTCGAGTCCCAGTTTCGACCATGGGGGTCGCTGTGTGGTGGGTAAAGAGCGGAGGACAAACCACCACCCACAAACTGCTGCTGACTCATTCATTTGACCGATCTGTTGTTATGTCTCTCTCAGCTCAAGATTGAATTTTTTTCCTGTCGCATCTCAAAAACTGTCATCAGTTGAGGAAATCTGAACTCTGCAGAGGAACTTCGTTCATGTCATCTTTCACGTTTTATGAAACCGTCTCATCGGTGATTTCGTTCCTTGCAAACTGATTTCTGTCAAGGTCGGCTTGGCATCAGATAATACATTTACGGAAAATTCATTTCCGTCAAGACAGGCACTTAAGAGTCTGTTAACTCGTGAAATAGATCAGCACGTGAAGTGCATCTTCTTTTTCTTTCGTATCTGTACGTTTTCAGCTCAAGGAACGTAGACCTGTATTACCACCGAAGTGCTCATGATTATGAATGTTATGCTGCCTCCAAGTCATCATACCCCGGTTCCCTGTGAAGGATCTCAGGTTTGTGAGAAAACTTACGTCTTGTTTTCAAATGAATCACCCGTTGAAAACTTGAAAAAGTGTCGTGTAATGTCGAAGGCGAGAAACAGATTATTCATGACAAATGCGCCATCATTGTGACGCGTTTGCTCTGTACACCGTCTCTATCGCCTTCTGAAATCACAGGTCAGCACAGTGACTGACAAGATGTTAGTTCCCAACAACGGTGTATCCCGAGAGTGAAAAATGTCACAAATATGATCTTACTCCCGCATCATCTGCCTTGTGGCCTATTTCGTATACCAGGACCCAAAGGTATGGCAAAGGTACGCTCCTCAAAAACGCATCTACATTTCTTCTGATTATGAATTCCCACCGTAATACTGTTTGGCTCGGCAGTTATCAGTGGTGACAGTATATCATCACTTAGATATACCTGATGTATTTAGTTAACAAGTGTTATAACGATGAAGTTATAAGCTGAAGCATAAAATGTTACGAAGAGAAATGCAAAATTAGTCACGGAGATTAAGTCGTTGCTGTGGAGAGCTCGGGGATCTGTGAACAGTAATTGCTTAATACACCGCGGACATGCTTGTTTGGGGAGGGAAGCGAGCCATGAGTCAAGGGAGTCGGGGCCACTGCTCCCCTTCTGTATCCCCTCCCTATGTAGCTCAGTGTACACATACCTACCCCTACCATTATCCTCCCTCTCCCTTCCTCCCACCCTTGTTGGAAGATGGAAGCTGGGGGAGAGGGCATTTCTCCCCTTCTCCGTCAATGCACCCACTATGCCTTTCCCGTCCTCCCTCCCTCCCTCCCTCCCTTGCTTTACGGTGGGGGAGATTGCTCCCTCCTCTGATCGTCCCTCCCTCACCACCTTTTCGCCGGCAGCTTTATCTCTCGTCTTGCTAGGGTGACTTAGAGGGGAAGGTTTTCGGGGAAATTCTCATCTCACTTCATTCCCTTGCCTCATCTAACCACATTTCCACCACTTTCACTCTGCCTTCCCTGTTTCACCTTCCTCGCCTCCAGAGTCTCAGTCTCCTTCTCTCCTCGTCTGCCTCTTCACCTCCCTCTTCATCGGCTCCCCTATCTAGCTCCTGTTTCCCCCCCTTTCCCATCATTGTTCCTTCCCTGCAACTCCTCGCTTAACAATCAAGCACCAGTCTACTGATGCCTGCTCGCTCTCACTCACTCACTCACTCACTCACTCACTCACTCACTCACTCTCTCTCTCTCTCTCTCTCTCTCT